>WNWU01000004.1:2322436-2333702 GCA_012654045.1 Ptyas mucosa
TTCTATTCTATTCTATTCTATTCTATTCTATTCTATTCTATTCTATTTTCATTTAATGGCGGGGAGTATTAAGTGAGATGCTCTTGCTTAATGGCTCCATTATGATAATAGGTCGATGACTACCTGTATTCTACTTTGGTGGCTATTTTATGATATGCATATTTAATATATAACGGCCATGGGGAAACAATTCAGTTTTTCATCTTCATTTCAGTTTAAGACTTACTATTCCCAGAATGTATAAGAGTTGAGGTGGCACAGTGGTTAGAGTGCAGTACTGCAGCTACTTCAGCTGACTGCTAGTTCAGCAGATCAGTGGATCAAATCTCACTGGCTCAAGGTTGACTCAGCCTTCCTTCCTTCCGAGGTGGGTAAAATGAGGACCCAGATTGTTGGGGGGCAGTATACTGTCTTTGGTGTAAGCCGCCCAGAGTCATCGGAGAGTGGGCGGCATAGAAATATGACTAATAAATAAATAAATGTCTAATCTAAGCATGTACTACTTCAAGAAATTTAGCTTGGGCAAGCAAATATCCTTTACAAAAGACTTTTGTCCCATACAGTTCTTTTGCAACGCATCAGGGAACTCAGAGATACAATTTTCTTTTGGGTGGCATGTTAATTCATTACTCCCTTATTATGCAAATTAATTTATTTGGATTAACTGGACCAGCCTGTGGTACAGCTCCATGTGCTTCTTCATGTCTTCTTCCATTTATTTCCAGTTTGCTTCCATAATGAATTCCATAAAGTAATTATTTTCTCAGGAAGATAATACATTGTCTGTGCAAAAGAGGTGACAGAAATAATGCTGATACAGACTCTGAAGAGCATAAATAAAGGGGAATTGTTTTATGTCATCCTTTTCTTTCCTTCTATGTTTAAATCCTGGAGAGAAGAAGGTATGAAAAGCTTTGAGACATGCTATTTATTATATATGAAATGGATGAAGAGAAAGCAATCATTTGCATTCAAGCAACTCTAACAACAAAACAATTCATGAGCCATTTATTTTGTAAACATATTTTAAAATAGATATGTATCTTTGTATATAAAAAACATGTGTCCTCCTGCATCAGTGGCATCTGTTGATCTAAAGAGCCATGTTGATCTCAATCTACTGGGGCCTTTCTAAAAATATGTGTAACTAGAAATTCCTCAAGGAAGTATCTCTGGAAACTAATATTAATAAAGGATGTAGGATGGCAAGAAGTTGATTATTGAAAACATAAAGGCTTGCATCTCAACTAGAACCATCAGATTAGTAGACTGAAGCATTAGAAAACAAAGGAAACATGTGTTGCGACTGCTAAATTGAGAAAGCTTAAAACCACTTTCTGACACTTAGTAACATCATGAGCATTGTGAAAGAAGACTTTCTTAACAACTCCCTCCCTTTAAAAGCCCTTTTTTTGTTACTACTATTACTATTGATAAAATACCATAAGTAAATGATGTGCAAGACATAAGCAGATGTCAGATTGCATGAATTATTATATTATTATTTTTACTAAGATTGTAACATCCACAGGTCAGCTTTATGCTTAAATTACAAAATTAATTCTAATAAAATATGAATATCAGCACTAAAGGAAACTCATGGTCTATCCAAATAAAATTGTGCTTCTGGTTACCCCAAGCTTTCATAATACTCATTTGTGCTCACATTTTAACTTAAGTTTAGATACTTTTTGTTGTCCCTATTGTCAGAACCCTTGCTGATTTATTGAAGATTTTAAAAATTTTACCAATAGATACTGATCTATCTTTTGCAAAGGTTGATTGATAATTTTGAATATGTGCCATCAGTTTTGTATCAGGTCTTAATGACTACATAGATCTTCTCCAGGATATATGGGGATTGAAATACCTTCAGTATAAATCTACATATTTAATTGCTTATATATATACTTAATTTAATTAATAGAAGACTAGCAGAGTGCATCCATGAACACCAACGAACAGTCAAAAGATATGAAAACACCTCAATTTCAGATCATATGGACAGACTCAAAAAAGTATATATATGCTTTTTATTAAATATTTTAATATTAAATATTAAATATTTTAAGAATGAAGGTAACATCTAATATAAATTAATATAGTATAAGAAAAAGGATTGGAATATTATAATTTTTATTTTAATCTGAGTTTTATATTTTTATATTGCGCATGTTATATTTGTGGTTGTTTGATTGTTGTACCCAGAGAAATGTTTTTGTCTGATAAATGTTTATATACATTTAATAAAAAATAAAAGGAAGGGAGAAGAAAAAGAAAGAAATCAAAGAGAAAAATAAAAGTACAAGATGGAGAAAAAAATAAGAGAAAAAGAAAAAGGTAGAAAGAAGTAGCTTCCAATCTTTTTTATAAGAGTTGTTGTAAATACAGTTATAAGTTTACATCTTACTGTATGATTACAGCATAATTTTCAGGAAATATTTTCAGGTATTCTGAAATCATAAAAGAAAAAAGGGAAACTGAGAACTAAACTATCATTTTGCAGCAATATTTCTAATAGTACAATTTACAGTTTTAATGGGAGAGAAATGTCTTGTAGTGTTAGGTACAATGTGAAAAATACTAAAATTGATTAATGATTTGATCTTTTTTTTTAAAAAAATTAAAAACTAAATGTAAGCATTATAATTTTTCTTCATGTGTGGAAAAAAAACAGATTTGACCATAAAAAGAGGAAAGAGAGCAATGAACTATGAAGGGAATGGAAACAGCTACTAAGAAGTGAAAAGCCTGAGAAAGAAACTCAAAAGCCCACATTGATTTTCTTCGATATAAACCTAATGCCTTCCAGGTCAATTATATTTCAACTTCCATAATCCCACAATCAGCATGGACAAATATTATGAGACTTCAGTGCTATTGTATCCGAATATTAAGCTGCATGAAGCTGGGCCAGATAAAGGAAACAAGAATTAGACAGATTGTTAAAGGACAGTATGACGCACCTTCTATAATTTTCTTTTGCATGTGAGAATAGTATTTCCTGTTACTGTAACAGCTTGTCCCCATTGCCAATTAAAAAAATACTAATATCAGTCTGATATTAGCAAATATCTGAGTTTATGAAACAACAAACTACAGATCTATTTGTGTACATGTGGCTGACTGTAACATATGGTATATGGCAGTGATGGCTAACCTTTTTGTCGTGTGCTGAAAGTGCAACACGTGCCGAAAGTGCACCCATAATGCAATGGGTGCACGCCCTGCCCCACGTGCATGCATGCGTGACCCCCTCATGTGCCTTGCCCCATGCATGCGCGTCTGCCCCCATGCTCCACCTGTCCTCCACACATTCATGCATCTCCCTGCATGCATCCCATCCCCATGCATGCACATGTGCCCCCCACACGTGCCCCCTGCACACGCATGGCAGAGACCCGAAAACCAGCTGGCTGGCGGGAAGTGTGCGCGCATGCGCAGTGGAGCTGAGCTGGGACGACAGTTTGTGTGCCCTCAGAGAGGGCTCTGTATGCCATCTGTGGCACACGTGCCATAGGTTTGCCATCATGGGTATATGGTATAAACACACTGTTCTGGGAGTTTATAAGCAAGTTTATAACCCACATCTTATCTTCAGACCAACCCTCCTGTGCCACAACATAGGGAATTAGCTCAAAGTTATTCCGTGAACTTCACAATCAAGCAGGAAAATGAATTTGGTTCTTACTGAACTTATTCCAACATCTTAAAACAGAGTAAGTTATGACAACCTCATAGCCTTACAATATTTACTCTTGCATTGGAGGAACTGGAGTGGGAAGAGGCTGTGAAGCTAATCACAGCAGTAACTCCCACTATGCATGAAAATGCTGTGAGAAAATTTTTATTCTGCTCCAACTCCTCCATGGATCACTTTCTGTCTTTATGTAAAAGATTTCCAGCTGAAAATCTTCCTACAACTGAAAGCTGATGAAATTCAGGGCAACCAGAAGCAAATATTGTTACTATACTGCAATCATTGTATATCTGGAGCTTAAAGATCTCAGGGGGAGTTGAAAGTGGTAAGGGTTTTCAGTGGGCAGATATTGGATTGACCTGCAAGTCACTAGGCATATTGTGCTTGCAAATCTGGGCCTTCTGTACAGCATTTGCATGTTGATGTAGGATGTGCTAAGTAAACTGCAATTGTTGCCATCAGTTAATTATACAAATTGATGCACTATGTGTGAAAGTACAACCCGGGTGCACATTTTGTAATGTTGGAGAGAAAAAAAAATAATTTATTTCAAACGCTAGAATTAAATATATGATATTCCAGTTTCAGAAACTTTACAATAGGTGATATACTTATTTCTAAAAAATATGATTTGGAGTAAAAAATAACATGGTAGTGTTTAAAATTATCGCCATTAACACAATAGGAGCATGAATCTTTATTAGCAACTGGATCTAATTCTTTTGATCATCTGGGCAACAAAACAATCACTTTTGTTCCCCTAGTGAACAGTGACAAACTGTGAAAGGGTATTTCAATGCATAAAACCTGTCTATTTATATTAAATTTGGTTTTGCCATAATATCTTACTGTCCTTAATAAAAAATAATCTTGTGTATTTCTTACGTTAAGGAGAACTTCAACTATTACTTTTTATAGATGAAAAGTTTCTCTTCTCATTGATCTTAGCATAAGGACTTCAAAATTATTTGGAACATTATTAAGGGTAGTAGAGCACAAAGCACTGTATGTATCCTGAAGTCTAATTTTAGTTTTTAATAGACTTCAAAAGAGAATTGGAAACAACTGGATATCACTGTACTGTATTAAAAATGTTCTTCCCTGAAATCTTTAAAAAGAAATATAAAGTTATTCTATAATGGTTATAATATAAAGGGACTCATCCTCACATCCCTTAATTGCAGCCCAAATGGGCTCCAGTAATCATTGTGATATGGCCTATCTCTTCATGCCGTCCTTTGTCTTCTCTCCAGTTCTCCACTTTAAAGTAATCTTTAGTTGTTTCAGTTTTACAAACACTTTAGCCACAATGTAGTCACCAATTACAGTGAGGGCCCATTTAGGCTTTTGTGGCCACATCTCTTTCCATCCAAGTAGAGGGCACCATTTATGGCTGTTTCAGTCATTTGGGCTTTTACAAAGGTTACTGACTAGCTATTTTCTTAAATGCTTGCCAAGAACTATATTCCAACCCTTTGAGATAGTAAGAATCTTTAGAAAACTATTATAGCCTATCTCAATAAACTGTAATTCTAGTTGAATCCATTTTTTGTTCTGGTTTCCCTTCAGGGTCTTGCATCAAGACAGTTGCCCATGCATGTTGGATTAACTGAAAGGTCAAAGGCATGGAGGAAGAGCCCATAGAGAGGTAAAGGAAGTGCCCCAATGCTTCTTACAAGAGTTTCTTTGTGCTTTATCTTCAAAAGAGTATTAGATGCATGTCAGAAATAGTTTTACTGACATATCAGAAGCATGGAGTATCTCTTTAACTATGACTTGTTATTTGAGCAATTTTAAAGATGGCTAACCTGCCATTCTAAGTACTGCCCACATTCAACCAGCCCTACCTCACCAAATATTACAGAGACCAGTTGGTGATTATTTTGATGGGAGATGATGTTCAGTGGCAGGGAAAATGAAGCCAGACTCCACCAATTACTTTCCTTGTTCCACATTCAAACTGTAATGACAATGCCACTTGCTGGCCTTGTTTTTGAGGCAAAAGAGGACTCAGCCCTTAGAATATTCTAGTTCATGCCAGCATATTTTTCTGTCAGTTCAAAAAACAGTAGATTGTACTTTAATGCAGCTGCTTGGCAGTCTTTCTAATGTGAATATGCATGTTTATGTTGTATACTTCAGTAGAAAGACTAAAATAAAAATATGTAATTTATACAATCAATATTTTAGTAGCTATGTTCACCCATGCTTTGGGAAATATACATACTGGAGATAAAGCAGATATTTCTTTAGTAGCTGTAATGAATTAAAGTGGAGAATTATTTTATGATTAAAAGAGAAAGAAAAAAGATGAAACAACTGAAACAAAAGAGGAACTGAATGGAAGAGGGCAAGAAGGCATCTATCATGGACTCTTTTGAAAGTTAGGCCGAAACTGCAGTAATTTGGATATAATGTTGAATAAACATAAGAGGGATTACATATAAAATTCACCAAAATCATCAGAAAGAAAATCTTAATTATTTACTTCATATTTCCAACTTCCAACTCCATACTTCAAACATTTTCTATGAGAACTCAAGATGGTATCCATAGGGATGTTCTCTAATTTATCTCCATATGTAGGAAGTAGACTGTGCAAAGAGTCTGATTGAATAGAGTCACTGGTGGTGCTCCATGACTGAGTGCAAATAAAAACTTGGTCTTCTTGGTCCACCCAGCATCTCCAGGACTTCATTCAGAGGTGTGTTTGCAAGTGGTAGCAGATGACATTTTCACCCATTCAAAGTCTTGAACAGTAATAAACAGTAAGCCTAGATAAAATATTTGCTTTTTCCTGCAATGCAGAATCAGTAAGAGGATTCTGCTTGAGTTGAAGGAAGTAGTAAAGTAAAACTATGTAAAGGTAAAATAATTCAACTGACATAAGATTCAGGAGGGAAAAAATAAATATTATACAATGTGCATTTCAGGGAATAAATTATAATAGATACCAATGACTTGTTGAGAAAATTCCAGCTTTCACCAATATTGCCTTGTTCATCTTGCCTGCATTGATCTGGCTCCAGCTCTCCAGCTGGCTCTCCTTTGGTTATATTAAACAGAGGCTTATGTTTTCTAGTGAAATAGAAAGCAAAGTCTGTTTGTAGAAAGGGTTCACTACTGAGCTATCATTGTAGCTGATAGCTACAATGTAAGAAGCATAGAGTCTATATATAAATGGGCAAGGTGATTGGCTGGTAAATATCCATGCTTAGGTTAATCCACCAGCAAAGTAAGAAGCAGGAAGCATAAGCACAATCGTTATGTGTTTCCAAAGGTTTGCTTTCAATAGTTTAGCAAGTACAATAAAATAATATCGTTTTGGGAAACAAATCAGTTAAAAATAACTTATACTGCAGAACAGTATTGGGTTGCCCCCAGTACGCACTGGTTCTATAGAACCGGTAGTAAAACCAATGGGAGGCTCTGCCCATCGACCCCAACATCATCAGAACGCTTCTGCACATGCACAGAAGAGTGTGCATGCAGCCCCATTGCAAACCGGTAGTAAAGGTAAGTAGAACCCACCCCTGCTGCAGACTTATAATATAAATGCTGTGACACAAAAGAAGAACAGACAAGAAAGGACAGAAGAAAAAAATGAACCAACTCCTCATAAATTGAGATAATGGCAGTGGAAAGCTTGTAAAACATAAAGCAGTGATATTGGCTACAGGTAGACTGAATCAGAGTTCTTTTCATTCTTAGCTGCTACACTTCTGTAGCACAGACATGCTCACACAATCAATTAAACCCACAAATTTTCTGTACACATTTCACACAATATGGCTTACAAGAAACTCTAAGTTGCTTTGAAAAATCTAATTTTCTTGGAAGTCTGAATTTTTTTTTTGCTACTATTCATAGGAAAAAAAAAACCTCTTGGGAAAGCTCAAACAAAACAATATAGTATGTATGTATTAAATTATTAAAATCATGGAAGCAACAGGGAACAAACAAGATTAAATCTAACAGAATTAAGGATAAATTAAAATCTTAAGTAAAAAAAAATGCCTGGAAAATCTTGGGACTATAAAAACATATTTGCCTGGTACCACAATAACATTAGATTTAGCATCAACAGTTCCTCTCTACGAAGGTAATTTTATGTATTTAGTAGTGCTAGCAGATGTTCCACTTACAAACACAATCCAAGATATATTTTGCTGCACAGCTTGGAAAATTGTTATATAAACAAATGCTTGCTTCCATGTTAACCAGCTGGTATGTATGTATATATATATATATATATATATATATATATATATATATATATATATTGAAATAACCAAGCAAGTCTTATTACATGTTCTTCTCTCATTTGAAGTAAGGTGGATGACATTCTGAAAGAAGATATCATATCTGGAATCTCTGCTACTCAGAAGTTCACATTGTGCTTATTTTTTACCTTTATCATCATTTAGTGCTTCCTGATCTATTTTTGTTCATCTAAGCCAGTCTTCCCTACTTGATTCTCTCTAGATAAGTTGGACTGCGACTCACATTATTCCCAGATGCATATGGAAGGTATCAGGGTAAGCATTAAATGTCAGAGACAGAACTGTTTTGATCTTGTTTTCCACTCTTTGTCATCTGTGTGCGTGCGTGCGTGCGTGTGTGTGTTTGTAACTCTGATTTTATATTGCTTTTCCTGTTATCTAATTGTAAAATAGTACAGTATGTGCAAGAAATAACCATCTCCAACTTCATGGAACTCTTAATGACAAAGTCAAATGATAAAAGTGAGGATTTGGCATTCTTATGCAGTACAAGCTGTTCTAATGCAATTTTAAACATGCTTTCTCAGAGGTAAGCTCCAATAAAATGACTGTCTTAGTGAAACTAATCAATATATGCATTTAAAGCTTTTGAAATCTGGGATATATATATATATCTGCTGCTGTGAAGCTGGTGTCACAACGCATATCAGAATAGAGGAAATCATTTGCACACTGTCTGATACATGAGAGGCACAGGACACAATATTGCTTCCCATGGTGCTCTTTGTGTAGATTCATTTTTGCAAAGATAAAGACATGACTGGGAGAAAGGAGAAGAAATAGCACATTATGTGCCCTAAAGGCTCAAGACAAAAAACAGAGAAGAAAAAAGCTCTTAGAAAAATAAGGGGGAAAATATTGCTCGTATTTTTTTTAAAATAAAATAAAACACACACATACAAATGACTGCTACAATGGACATTCTGGCTTTGCCTACTGTATCTCCAGTTGAAGCAGAAATGTGTCACACAGAATTTGTTGTTTGAAAATAGGCATCTGGTTAGATTATGTTCAGAGCATCAGTACTTTTCAACGGATTACTTTTTCAGCTGGATCTGGCCCAATTGCTGCAATAATCCAAGCATCTCACCATGCTGAATCTTTTTTTTTAAGTACTGCAGTCCTTTTCCTATGCCAAGGAAAGTTATTGGCGCCTCTCCATAGACTGGAGGAACTAAAGCTGAAAGAATAGCAGAGTTGGCCACATGTCCTAGCATCTTCCCGTGAGGATTTATTTTTGCTCCAAAATGACTTATTAGTGAGACAAGATCATGCCATAAGGAATGGTTGAAGCACAGCCATGTTGCCACAATAGAACCAGTGAAAGGCATGTAATGAGATGAATAGTTAATCAGCCCAGAATAGTAATTTGCCTACCTATCAGCCTCCAAGTAGTAGCAGTCAGCCAATCTTATCTGGGTTTTGAAGATAAACAGGGCTGAACCTGGTTAATATTTAAATGGAGGGCTTATAAATGTTTAGGAATTTATTCAATTTACATGACTGCCTCCTAAAATGTAATGTCAAACCACTTCCATGTTAACGCCAAGAAAACTGGTGAATATGTCCACGAAAATACCAGAAGTCAAGATTAATCAAAAGGAAGCTATCTTAAAAAGCCAGTTAAGTGTAGTGGTTAAGATGCTAGCCTAGAAACCAGGAGACTGTAAATTCTAGATCTCCCTCAAAGAAATTCACTGGATGACTTTGGCCAAACCATTCTCTCTCAGTCCAACCCACCTCACATATTTGCTATAGGTGGAAGAATGAGAATAAATTCACAGAATAAGATAATATCTTACACATATAAGAATATTTATTCAGAAGTAAATGCTGTTGAATTCTAATGGATCCACTCAATTATAAGTGGACACGACACCAATTTAATTTTTAAAATAAGATCAGGCTTCCACATCAGAAGTAATAAGGTAATAGTAAGCAAAAGCTGCAATTTGCTTATGAACAGAGCCATCCATCCTTTACTGCCCATTCAAATGTTCTAAGTCAGAATCCCTGCATGGAAAATACAATCTTGGATTAAAGACTGAATTTATTGACACAGCGCATTCTTGCAGACGAAATAATTCTTATCAAAAGATATGACAGAGAAATACTGAGATAATGTAGAAGTGAATCTGTGAATTGTCATCAGGAATAATGTTCCATATTTATAATATTCAGTTCTTGAGTTCTTGAAGGTCCATTTGAGGCCGAATTCTGTCTGCTTCTACAAATATCAAATTATTGACAAGATACAAGGCAGGTTTTCTCCAAAATAGCATCATGTGGGCGTGCAATACATATAAAGCCCATTGCTATAAACTGCTCAAGCAGATTAAGGCATCCCACTCACTGGCCAGAATATAATCAGAGAACTAGAGCTTCTCTTGGTGCAAACACACTGCTGAAATTCAAAGAGATGAGGGGAGGGAAGGACAGTGGAGAGAATATAGAACATAAATGAAAACAGTTTATATGGATAAAAATGGAGAAAGGGGTTGTCATAATCTAATTCCCCCCAAATGAACCTTCCGTGAGAATATTAGAATGAAAATAAGATGATTCCACACATTTCAATTCCATGAGAGTTCAAATTGTGCACTCACCTGAAAAGGTTCTTCATTTTCATTTGCATGTTTGATAATTGATACTTTAAACTCTAAACTGAATGGCTTATTCATACAGCATTTAACCAGGTCAGATAAAGAATCACTATCTGTATTTGTACAACATGTTATGTTTGGTTAGTATTAACCTTTGTTAGGTTTTTGTAGTTTTCCAGGTGCAAATTTAATCCATTTAAGTCATTTAGATCATTTATTTATTTATTTTATTCACATTATTTTATTCACATTTTATTCTGGTGTGCAGATCATCATTGCACACCAGAACAACTAGACACAAGAACATTTTTTTCCTGAATGCCATCACTCTGCTAAACAAATAATTCTCTCAACACTGTCAAACTATTTACTAAGTCTGCACTACTATTAATCTTCTCATCATTCCCACCACCCCTCTCCTTCCAGTTATGACTGTATGACTGTAACTTTGTTGCTTGTATCCTTACGTTTTATATTGATATTGTTTCCTGGTTGCTTATTTCTACCCTATGATTATCATTAAGTGTTGTATCTTATGATTCTTGATTAACATATATTTTCTTTTATGTACACTGAGAACATATGCACCAAGACAAATTCCTTGTGTGTCCAATTACACTTGGCCAATAAATAATTCTATTCTATTCTATTCTATTCTATTCTATTCTATTCTATTCTAT
>WNWU01000004.1:2333712-2362200 GCA_012654045.1 Ptyas mucosa
ATTCTATTCTATTCTATTCTATTCTATTCTATTCTATTCTATTCTATTCTATTCTATTCTATTCTATTCTATTCTATTCTAAAATATCCAGCAGATGAGTTGAGTAATCAGGTTAGGTATATTGTGCAAATGCAGCAAACAGTGCTACATTTCTTCACAAGCTATATTGTGTACATTTGTTTGTTATATGTACATGTATATATGTACATGTATATGTACATATATATATATGTACATATATATCTTTATGGTGCATATTCGTAGAAGTTATGCAAACAATAAAATAAATGTGAAATGTAAAAAGTATTATTTAAAATAATATCTGCCAAGGACATTGCAACCTTATGTCATAGGAAAATATGTGGAATTAAAAATCCTGGGATTTGTAATTAATAGGTTTCTGGACCTCATCATCAACCCCATAATCAATTCAAGATTGAAGTTTTTACCTACCTTCAGTTTTTCTTTGAAAAGAAAGAAAGGAGTTCTTGCCAGTTTGTAATATTTGTGTCTAGAACTACAAATAAACAAGCTTAAATTATGCCTCAGCAATGCTCAGACTTCAGATGTCAAAGTTTACTGTTCCTACACTTGGGTTCCAGGAAAAAAGCAGCAACCTAAGCTGTTATTAATGATTTCAAATCCCAAATCAAGGTTCTTTGTCTCACCTGATTCAAAACTTCTACTGTTCCTCTCTTACACATGAAATAGCTATCTCCTCCCAGTGTATAAAATAATCTTATGACCTTTTTATATTTTGCAACACAGAGAAATTCCTTGTGTACATCTAAGGTTAATAACCTAGCCTATTTTTTCCTTTCTCTTACAAAAAGCTTTATGTGAAAGACTTGACTGTTCAAAGCCATGATGTGTGATGGAGGGCAAATCTTTGAACCTGGTTAGATTCTTTTTCTTTTTTTCGGATCTCTGCCTATATTTCCCCCACTATTTCTCATTCTTTCCCTCTGCTTAGTGTTGCTTATTCTGAAAGGGAATAGTGTGATACTTGTATGGAGATATATATGGAGGAATCCCCAGATATGCCAAAATCTGACCAAAAGCCATTGCTGTCCCCCTAAGTCATATAAGAAACCAAAACTTTTGTTAAAACAACATCACAACAGTAAATAATTACTAAAATATCAGCATGACATTTAATGGCTTACCTAGAATTAAATGCTACCAAAGTCCCTTTCTTACTTTTGTGAGTGTGGGTTCAATGAAAAAAGGCAATGAACTTTAAATAAGAAAGAACTTTAGACAACTAAATTAAGCCCATGAGCTTTAAATGAAATTAACATTTGGGACTTGTAAAAATCCAGATAGATAAAAATCTAGAAATGATACTGAAAACTTATGCAAATTTATCATCATTTTGGAATTCTGTAGTCCTAGACTGGTAACCCCATTTTAATTAAAAATGAAAATATTCCTGGAAAGAAATTGTCAGAATGATTTTCTCTAGGATTAATACTTCTAAGAGAAATAGATGCAAATAGGATGATTCCTAATTATTTTTCTTAGTATTTAAAGATAATTCTATAAACAATAGATTATTCTATTAAAGATAATTCTATATAAAACAGCCATGTTCAGAGAGCTCCAAGGACCTCTCATAATTCAATATAAATTTTAAAAACAGCAAAACAACTGCTTGAAATACATATGCGTAGAAATTTGTATACCATCATTTCACCAAAGTAGTTCCATCTTTTTCTTTGGATGCCGCCCTAATTTTACCAATGAGCTGTTTTCTCTCTATTTCAGTCTTCAATTGAATCTTTGCTCTTAATCTGAAAGTTCCTTCCCTGGTTCACCTTCTTCAACAAGGATTTAACTTCAACTTCCTTACTGCTTGACAAACCTTCCAATCCATGTTCATGATGAAAAAACAAAAACAAAAATAAAAGCCTTATGTTGTTTTAAATTCTACTTTTAACCTTACATTCCCAAATGGCTAGTTCCGTATCCAATTTCTTTTGCCTAACAAGTGACATCACTGTATTATATTTCAATAAGGTAAAATGTTCTAAAAAGGATAACTTATATTTAATTAGACAAGCCTTAGGTAAGATATTATTTACTCTTACTGGTTTCTGGCAGTATCAAAATCAATATGGTATTAAAAATTTCATGCTTGGAGTTGACTTTCCAAACATGCACATAATTTAGCTGTTATAAGATGCAATTGTAAAATAAAATCAAAACGGAAGAAAATCTGCATATATTTTCTTACCCATCACAAAAGGAACAGGTTGAAGCACTTTGCTGCTAGATATAACTATTGTGAAATGTGAACAAATGGATTAGAGCAAATGCTTTCAATGATACAATCCTGGTAAGGTGTCTCTTGAAATCTACTATTCTAACCACGTTAACATTTTGCTAAAGAAATACAAGCTAAAGTGTATAGAATAGAAAGGAGCATAAATTGCTTCATTTTTCTGCACATGCAAAGCACTGAAATACTTATAATGGCTGGTTCACCAAGTGTAGAAATCAGTGGACAGTTTTGTAAATAGTCCCCTGTAAACTCCTTCCTAGGTAAAGTGGCTTCCTTCCTCCCTACCACTTCACAAAAAATTCAAGGATTTTATGCAATGTATTCCAGAGCAAGACAGATTTAAACATCTGGAAAATTTACTTTCTAGGATTCAACTAGAAATTATCAGTGATTACTATGGTTTGATATGAAGTTAAAATAACTCATCTATGGTTAAGAATACAAATGGAAAGGAAGGGGAAGATGTAACATACAGTACTTTGCCTCTTGGTACAGAAAGTACCAAACACCCCATAGAGATGCTTTATCCTATTTGTAATTTCATACAATTCTTGCAATTGGTCATTGCCTAGAAACAATAGAGAATTTATACTGAGTTCCACTGCAACCTTAGGCATGAAAGTCAACTGGGTGACTTTGGGCCAGTCATTCACTCTGAGCTCAACCCACCTCACAGGGAGATGGTTATGGGGAAAAGAGGAGAAGGAGGAATAGTATGTTGCTGCCCTTAATTATTTGTAAAAATAATAAAGGTCAGAAATAACTAAATAAAATAAACTTGTACTGGTACCTGTGGACCTGTGGAGATGGCAGAGTTACCCTTACATCTTTGGCAATATCTAAGTTTTGATCCTGGGAAAGAAAAAAAAAAGTGGAGTAGCAACTTTGGTACAAATGGTTCCATGCATCAACAAGACATGCTCAAGTTTTGGAGGTGGAGAGGATGATAGCTTACTGCTAATACTCAGGACTGCAAGAAGAAGAGGCCAATAATGAAGGATTTTTGAAATTTATTTAGCAAAATCTGGAAATCCATACTTTCCCTTATTTCTGCTTAGCCATGTTCTATGCTTATATCTTTTCTCCTCCTCTCCCACAAACATAACAATTTTTCTTCTCCAGCTTGATGCAAACTTCACAATAATTTGCCCTTGTCCTCCAAGTGAAGCTTTGATACTGACTTGCAAATCATATTGACATAGCAGGCTGTGGATTCGTTTGAACTGTGAAAAGAGAAAAATAAAACAGTTGCACCATAAGAGAAGAGAGGATAATTCTGGCAGGCTCATTTCTGTACTGCAAAGCTGGTTTAACAATGGATCTGTGAGGAGAGAGCTCTTTTTTTAGATGACCACCTTAATAGCAAGCTGCTTTGGGCATTGTGTTATTGTATTTTACTTTAGAAATTTAGCACTGCCTTTGTTAAACTGGAAAGGCAGACATGAAAAGAATGATGGCATAGCCTATGAAGATAAGATGGCTTTCATACCACCTTACAATATCCAGAAACTGCCTTCCCTGGAGCTGCTAAACTCAGGAAGCTGCACTGCATTACAACTTTCTGGTAACAGAATAGCTGCTGGCAACTAACCTCTGAGAAATACTTCATCCTGTCAGTTCTTTGGAGTCAGAAGCCATTTTCTTCTGTTGCCACTCACACTGAACTTTTAAAGGTCATCCTTCCATGAGGGATGCTGACTGGTTTTATCCTCATTCAGGAAACTGTTCCACCTTCTCATGGGATTACTTTGAAGAGTTGTAGGAGTCTGTTTATTCCTGTTCATAGTTGCTGCAAAAAAAAAAGCACTGTTTTATCAAGGGTTGGCTTTATGCATTTCACACTACAATGACTCTCTCTCCAAGGCTGCCTGTTATTTTAATTCCCAAGGCTAGTGAGATAGAATTGTAACAAGTGCTGCTGTTCTGCTTTTATGGTTTAGTTCCTGTGCAGATAATGTTAACTTATTTAACTATGTAAACTGATGGGAGCAATAGTTCAATAGGCTAGAGAAAATAAAATATATAAAAATAAACAAATAAAATAATAAAATCTACCACGTGCTGCTATACAAGCCAACATGCATTGATTTAAAGTTAGCAATGACAGATGTACTTTAGCAAATATGGATTATTTGTGGCAGAAACATGGAACCTGTGGGTTTCAGTATGATGCTGAGTGATATTTAGTACTCTCAGTGTGTATAACTAATAGTGGAAGATGCTGGGAGCTATAGTTGTACACCATTGGAAATCTACAATGCTGACATATCACATTTTACCATAGGACTCACTACCTATTCTGTTTCATTGTGTGCAGGAATTAATACATTTGCTCTCATATGAGTAACGCATGTATAGTGATTGGAACATGAATTGCATTTACACTTAGAATGCATAAATAGCAAATACATTATTTTTTCACTGCTTACTAAACAAAATTCTGGTATTTGTTCATGTCAAATGAGATAAAACAGTCAGTTGAGAAGAATGAATATTGAAAAAGGATGGACCGCAATTTAAAACTGTGAATGAATATGAATTATATATGAATTTAGTTTAGCAGATATTTATCTCAGTATTCTTTCCTAACTCTTGCTACAATTAACATTAGACTAGTCCCAGTTGCAATGTATGGCTGTGAAAGTTGGACCATAAGAAAGGCTGAGTGCCAAAGAATTGAGGCCTTTGAACTATGGTGCTGAAGAAGATTCCTGCAAGTCTCTTGGACTGCAAGGTGATCAAACCGGTCAGTCCTAGAGGAGATCAACCCTGACTGCTCTTTAGAAAGCCAGATCCTGAAGATGAAACTCAAATACTTTGGCCACCTAATGAGAAGGAAGGACTCACTGGAGAAGAGCCTAATGCTGGGAAAGATTGAGAACAAAAGAAGAAAGGAGCGACAGAGAATGAGGTGGCTGGATGGAGTCACTGAGGCAGTAGGCATGAGCTTAAATGGACTCCAGAGGATGGTAGAGGACAGGAAGGCCTGGAGGAATGTTGTCCATGGGGTCGCGATGGGTCGGACATGACTTCACAACTAACAACAACAACATTGGTCAGAGATATGCTCAAGGGATTTCCTAGTTTCAGGTTACTGTTTTCACAGTTATAACCCTAACATAATAGTGGTGCTTACTTCAAGCAGTATTTACTCAAAGTAGTTAATGACTATTTGTGTTTTAGCAAAATCAAAGATGTATAATATTATTTGATAGTAAGGGATAGTAAGTTATTTTTTCCAGGTCTGAATAGAGATATATGTACATGAAATATGTGATGTACAGATGTTAGGTACTATTCTATAACTCTTTATAGAACGTACTGCTGACATGTGGATTATCTTCCTTCTTTATTCCCTTAGTTCTCTGGAATCAATAGACAAAGAACAATTATATAACATTTGCATTCAGCTATACCATAACAATTCTGAAAATTGTTGTTGATTACCTTTGTTATCATAAGTTAGCTTAGTTTAATTTAATTTAATCAATTTATTTTGATTGCAATCAAAATGAATCTGATTGCAAATGATGAGAATGTGCAATATTGAACACACCGACATTTGATTGTGTCAATAACTTTCTTCATTAAAGGAACCGTTAAAACGATACATTTACCATGCTCCATATCAGTTAAGAATCTAAACTATTATTTGCTTTAGATAAAGTCAGACAACCATTCAGCTATTTTTATGTTATCTTCTAAATGATAAGTTCCATTCTCATTCAAACCCCTTAAGTCTTTACTTCTCCTACCATCTTTAAATGGTTCACACAAATCTCATTCTTTACCCCACTGAGTTTGCTTTGAAAATGCTGAATGCCATGAACCTTATTTAATTTGCCTTTCCTAACTAATGAAAAGGGAGTTAATTTTCAGGTCCATAAAAACAAAGAATCAAACAAAGAAACACTGACATACTGTTTAGAAGTGATGGGGCATAATTACAGCTTGTTGCATCCTATGTGGTAGGGAAAACAATTCATTTCTAATTAATAAAATGAGAAGTCAAGGAATCCTGAGTACATTTATTTATATATTCATAACCAGGCTACCTTATGGTCTATGTTTCATTAGTTGCAATAACTTAAAGAATACTATGCTGGCAAGTTGTATTAGTACAATAAATTACATCTTATAATATATTATTCATGAGAAAGCAGCAGAAAAAGTATAATACTTACAGTCAAAAGCTGTTCCTTTTAGAAAAGAGAGAGGGTGGAAATGACAGGACAAACATAATCTGAAAGGACCAGTAAGGTTTCAAAACAAGAAAATGCATATTGTCCACAAAGGGAAAACTGGCATCCCCACCATTATCTGTGTAAAACACTAAGGCAAGTGTGGGGTATATAATTCACATTTCCTACTTCAGTTCAGGACTTCCTAGCTTCTGTATTGAAGTTGGTGCATTATTATTTGGTAAATGAATTTTAGGAATTTCCCTATGAACTAACATGCTTCTTTGGAATAGAAGGTTGAAGGATCATAGGCAAGAGACAGCAGTGACAGAGTTCCATTTATTTAAAGACATAACAATATTATATCCCATTGCATGATAATAAATTATCTTCTGAGGGCAATTTTATACGAAGATGCAATCTGGGTCAGTCACTGGGATCAGGGGTTTAGTCTTCCAGTCTTTCAGATTTGTGCTGGAGCCCATCCTCAGGGCACTTCTCTCTACTGGAAAGTGTGCAACTTTATTCTGGGACACATATATATGCCTTTGTTCGTTCAAACCTAATTTGACCTGTTCATTATACAAACCTAAGTTTTCACTGATAAAGAGCTACAAGTGATCCTTCCTCAGCAGATATAGCCACTTACCGTAATACAAATATACTACACATTCTCAAAGATATAATATTTTTTAAAAATTGGGCATCTTTTCAATTTATGAATAAAGGAGTAGGTGAATAGCTGAGGGACACATACATGAAAGAAAGTTAATAATCAGTCCCCAGCTTCCCTTTCTTACATGCCATTAGTGCACCTTTTAAACCCTCCCCCCCCCCAGCTATAAAACTATAAATTGACAAAGTTTGGAAGAAATGGCAAGGCCTACAGTATATTTAAGAGTTAAGAAAAATCAGAATTCATCTCCTTCATCCAAGATAGCTTGTGGCTGGGGAATTCACTCACATCTTATTTCATATCCAAGTACCGGTAATTAAAAAACCCACAACTTGACTGATGTATATTTTTTCTTTTTATATATATATATATATATATATATATATATATATATATATATATATATATATATATATATATATATATATATTAGAGACATGAATAAAACAATGAGTAGAAACAAAGAGAGAGAGAGAAAAGAATCACAAAAATATATTAAGAAGACCTCCCCACCTTCTTTGTGACAAGTATCAACAATTAAATAAAACTCAACACTCCATATCCCACTTCTTAACTATTAACAAAATCTCCTCTGAAAGTTATTCAATGGCCCCAATATCCTAATATAAACAAAGTAAAAAAACCTAAAGTTTAACATAGCAAAAGATCATTTCCCTTTACAATATAAAAGTCCCAATACACATAAATAATATCTTATTTTCAAATACACATTCCATATCCACTCTATACCTGTAGGCACATCCATATTTCACAAATATAAAATGATCCTGATATCCCAATAGAGACAAAAAAAAAACAACCCCACAACCCAAAAAGAAATAATTTCTCCTTTAAAAAAATCTCATCCAGCAATCAGTATAAAAAAAACCAACCCCAAAATAATCACCCAAAATGATGTGAAGTTTCCGAAAGATGCCCTAATTAATTCATGAGCTTGCAAAGCTTTCAAGTGGCCAGATAACATATCCCATTTTTATCCCTGATTGAATAAACCAACTTTGCAATTTTTCTTTCATATGAAACGATCTTTGTCTGTGATCCATTTGGATGGTTAAGAACCATTTTACAACTTTCTTTGGTGTCTTAAATGATCTCTTTTGTAAATCTAACAAAGGGAAATTATTTCAGTTATTCTCTAGGATTCTCATTTTTATTTCCTTCTTGGTTTTTAAAACCTATCTAGTGTATCCGGTGACAGATTTGAACATTCAAAATGTTCATATTCTCCACAAGTAAATTTTGCTGGATACACTATCTTGTTCTGTGATAGCTTCATATTGTAACAGGCTGTTCACTCAAAGATGCAACATAGTTCCCATTTCTTGATGCTGATCTCTATGCAATTTTTCAAAGATGTCTCTAAATGCCATTATAAATTGCTTGCCTTATATCTCCAATCTCAAAAACAATTTTTCTTTTCCACGGGCATACTTTTCTAAAAAAAAAAAAGTTTCAAAATCTTAATATTCAAAGTCAACATTTTTGAAGCCTTAGAATGTTCTGTAGCCAAAATATTATTTTACATTTTGCTGTTTATTTTAAGATTTTAGAAATTATAAAACTAAATCTTCATATTCTTATAGTGAGGATTAAGAGTGTTCATTCAGCCAGTATTTCCAATCTTGTCATTTCAATTTTAATTTTAAATCAATTAATAGGCAATTTCCAAAAATAGTTAGCAAGGGAATCATTAACTTCTTTATATATATAATAACAGATGAAGTAAATTTTACAATACCAATAGCAGAGTTCTTTCAACATGGTAACAAGTAGAGAGATCAGTTTCCAGTTTCATTTCAGCAGACAGACAAGCCCAGGCTTGTTTCATTTCAGAGCTGAGCATAGAGCTTAATACTCTAGGCAGGGCAGTTAAGCTTCTGCACAGACTCAGTTGCCTAAGCCACACCCAGATTTCAGACTTAAGTTTCTGTTTCCAAATAAGCCTCATTGGCTGAGCCTGTTACCATGTCTCCATTCAGTCCCCATTGACTGATCTATTCCAGTCCATGAATATTCATACTCTGACAATTTGTTCCATATTTACAGACAACATGTGGAGCAACCACTGGCTGAAGGGGAGGAGGCCCTAACAGGAAGACTTAAAAGACATTTCAATTTAGACTATGTGAGGGGGAAGGAAACTTTTGGCGTTCATACATTAGGAGAATATCTATCCTTTCCCAAGGGAAGGCAAATATTTTCTGGTGAGATTCCTGTACATTCGCATTCATCAATAAAGAAGCCTCTTTGATCATTCTTGGAGCTGTTCTCCTTGCCTGTGCCTGACACAAACTTATCACTAGGCAAATAACTCCTGTCTTTAAGCATTAGCTTCAAACAGCAGACACTCACTGTCATGAAATAGCAAATTGTTAGCTAATTCATTAGTATTTAATTACATACAATGATACAGGGGAAAAGAGAGTCACATATGGGATTTGTTACCTCATATCTTAGAATAAATTGGCAAGCTTCTAAAATTGTACTCCTAAACTTGACCATGGGAAATAATTTACTTCTAAGAAAACAAAAAGTCATATAATGTTATTTTTAATTTTTTTACATGTCCATATATGTTACATGCAATGTTTATATATCGTATTTCACACTTCAATGAAGAAAATGGGACAGCAGCTCCTGCTCAAATCATCAGGCAATTGAAAGCCAACCTCAACAGATGCTAAGAAATGTGATAATTAGATTTTTATCCCACTTATTTTCTCGACGATAACCACCCTGTGTGGAATGGGTTGGGGTGAGAGTGACTGGCACAAAGTCACCCAGCAGGTTTTCATCCCCAAGAGTAGCCTAGAATTCACAGTCTCCTGCTTTCTAAACCAGCCCTACACCAAACTGGATTATTGAAAGACTTTGGAAAACTTTATTAAACCTGTCATTTTTTGAGTGCACCAGACAGGATGCTTTCAAGTACTGAACTTTCATGTATTCTAGTAAAAAAAAAGATGGATATGGGGGACTATATCCACTACATATAGGAAAAATACAAATTGATATTATCAAACTTGTTTCTCTGCCTCCCCATCCCCAGTTCTTTGAATGAGACAGAACAGTAACCACACCTGAAAGAATCCTTGCAGGAAACTATAAGGATGCTTGAAACCCTGCCAGAACAGAACAAAGTTCCATCTAAATCCAGCATCCTGTTTCTTATAATGATTAGCCAGATCCCATGGAAGCCAGCAGGCAGTGTTTAATGATGGAATCATAGCCATTTCTTGCTCTCCTTCTCCAGTGACAGTGTTTCAGGGCATTGTGCTCTCATGCCTGGAAATAGTTGACAAGCATCATAACAATTGTATCTTCTATGAATTTGTTTTTGAAAGATAATAATGCATGCTGTGATTAGCTAGCTCTGCTGTTCAGTTATGTGTGTTATAAAGAAGTTTTCAATTCCTCTTTCTTAAACCTTTCACTGTTCTGATTCATTAGGGAAATGTCAGTAATAGTATCATGGAAACAAGAATTATTCGCTACTACTTTTTCTGACCCATCCATAATTTTCTATTCCAATATTATCTCCACTTTAATTCTGTCTTTTTTTTCTAAATAAAAAAGTATGATACTTTGAGTATTTCTTTTATGAAGCATTTGTCATTTTAATAGGTATTTTTGTCTATATTCTTTCAAGTTCTGTATATTTTTGATATAACAACCAGAATGTTATGTAAACTAATTGTAGGATAAAAGAATGATAACATTTGTTGTTTCATTGCCAATCCGTTTCTAAGCATCCCTCAAATGAATGTTTCCTTCATTCCAGTTGCCACATTAGGTTGTTGTTTTCATTGAACTATCTAACATAATCTGACTCCTAGTTACCAATTGTCTATTCATACACTATCAGCCCATACACAAAGTTGTGTTTCATTGCTCCAATATTCATCTGCTCCGTTTCTTACACCAAACCATTTCTATAATGTTAATGTAAATGATTGGAAAAAGGAAACTAAAGAAAGTTGCATCTGAACAGTGAGTAATCTGGGATTAAATCTGGGTAACAGTTGCTAATTTATGCACAATAATATTTGCAAAGCATTAAGTGTCATAAAAGGTCTGAAGCTGTCACAATGGGAACTAGGGAGCCAGTTTGGTGTAGTGGTGAAGATGTTGGCCTAGAAACAAGGAGAAGTTGAGTTCTGGTCCTGCTTTAGACATGAAAGCTCTCTGGTCTCGGTAATTTTGGGCCAGTCACAGACTCTCAACCCAACTCACCTTACAGGGTTCTTATGGTAGGGAAAATTGGAAAAGGAAAGAATGTTAGTTATGTTTGCCACCTTGAGGTTGTATGAAGAAAAAAAAGGTGAGATAAAAATCTAATCTGCCCACCCATTAAAAGCAGAATGAATTGTTGTGTAAACATATGACAGTGTCAACCCTCTATTTTGAGAAAAGGCTAGAAATCCATTCATTTGAAAAGGCAGAAGAAAAGGCTCATATTTAAAATCTGGGTTCAAAACACATGCACCCAATGTTTTAAGGAGTGAAGAGATTGACTGCTGTGACTGGTGTGAAGTTCAATCTCCTATTAATAACAGTATGGAAGAAAAGCTATGCTCTGTCCCGAAGAATAAACAATGGCTACAGATTCTCTTGCAATTTTGCTGACCATTACCATTGCCATTGCTTTGGTTCAAATTCCAAAAGTACATAGTAACCTTGATTGATGAAACATGCACTCCAGCAAGTGGGTCAGAATATGCCTCAATGAAAAGCTCCTAAATTGTCCCAACCCACGAAACAGCAGAAACTCTAACGCCGAGCATACACTTCCCTTCCTGACAGTTATGATAGTAATTGTCAAGAATACTATCTTCTAAATTCATTTAGTGTCATTTATATATAATATACAGTGTGTGTGTGTGTGTGTGTGTGTGTGTGTGTGTGTGTATTCCTAAAACTAGAGGATTTTCCTATAAACTAAACTTGTATAAGATTTATAATTGGTCAACTGATAAGGGAACTCAAAAATTGGTAACTGAACTTCTTTTATAGAACTGCCCAGACATAGACAACTACATCAATTTTGGAACACACTTAAAAGCTAACTCTTATAATACAGTAACTTCCACTATGAATTTTTCACCCCCAGCAGGATTACAGCTGGGCCGCATTAAAATGGTGACTTTCTATTGTTAAATCAGAAAATAAGCTGGAATGAAAAGAGCTTAAGTGACCCATTTGATGAAATATGGAACACATTCCTCAAAGTATAATACACAGAGACTTTATCCAGGCTTACTTGGATTTTGGCAGAAGACTCACAGAATTATAACAGAGTAGGAGAAAAAGGACAGGAAATCTTCTACCAATGGAGAAGTAGGACATTCTACAAACAGGTACCTTAAACACTTCACTTCTATCTTATTGGGAAACAAATTATCTTCTCTTAATTCACATTATATATTAATATGCCCTCTATTCTATTCCTTTGTGGGTGTTTAAAAACATAAAAATTATCTTGCAATTTTTTCAGTCTGTAAACTCATCATCATCATCATCATCATCATCATCATCATCATCATCATTTTAGCCATTGTCTATCCACTGCAGGATGAAGGCCTCTTCTGCATATTTCCAACCAATATGGTCCTGAGCTATATTTTTGGCAATTGGGCCTGCAATACTTGCTGATGGCGTCAATCCATCTTGTTTTAGGTCTCTTTCTTGGATGTTTTTTATCAAGTGGGAACCATTCTATGACTGCTTTGGTCCACCTGACATCAGTTCTTCTTGCTACGTGAATTACTTTTCAATTCTTTTACTCTCTTGATGATATCATATACTTTCGTTTGTTCTCTAATCCATGTGCAGGTCTTTCTATCTTGTCTTGTAATACCAAGCAAGTATCTTTCCATGGCTCTTTGTGCCACTCATAGTTTTGTATAGATTGTGAAGTTAGTGTCCATGTTTCACTGGCATATATTAGAGCAGGTAACACACACTGGTTGAAAAATTTTCTCTTCAGTCATAGGGGAAGATTGTTCTTGAAAATTATGCTTAGCTTGCAGAATGCCTGCCAACCACATTTAATATGACGTTCAGTTTCCTTTATGTATCACGTTCCACTAAGATCCGTTAGCCAAGGTATATAGTGGTCTACTACATCTAGTTCATTTCCAGTCTGCAAACTATTAATTCGGAATTCAGAATGTTAAGTAAAATAATTTATCTTACTGTAGAGATAAGATCAGAATCTTAAACTTTCAAATTATGAGTTCGGTAGCTTAGCAACTATAGTGCACCAACTACTCAGATTATAATTTAAAACATTTAAAGTATGTTTAAAATATTAATGTATAAAGTATCTGTTAGCCTGGACCAGACAAGCATCCAGATGAACTCTTTGTGAGTTTCTGTTTGTCCCCCCTTCTTATTTTTATTTGAATCAACCACAAATTGAATTGAGAATGGATAAAAATGCATTAAAATGTTTCTTGATTTATATGTTTTATAAAATACAGTAAAATATTAATTTGATGTACTTATCACAATGATTGCAATAAACTAAACCCAATTCATCTTTATGCCAAAATTTGGAACATACTACATCTAAACATTGTTTAAATTAATTGAAATAATTCAGACACATAATTTTGTTTCTTGAACTGTTGGGGTTTACATGTGCTCCATATCACAAGTATTTAGTAAGTTGTGGCATTTGCTGAAAAGAAATTCTCACACCTCAGAAGCAAGTAACTAAGTCAGAATGACTTATCTGTGGCTCTGAATCAAATTGAGCCCATAGTAGATTTGACAAAAGACTGACCATATTATTCTACTTATATAGTAGATCTCTGGAAGGAAAAACTGTTGAAGTTCTTTTATGCTATTATTTATAGATGTAGAAATAACACTGAATCAGACAGTACTGTCAAGAATAGAATAGTCTGTATACTTGCAGGTTTATTAATGTAGACTCTGTTGATTTCCTTGGGACTTTATCCAAACCAAAAACATCCACAATTACAATTTTAGTGAAAATATTTCTGCGGTATGCAAACTATTTGTTTTCTTAACTGCAGTGTATTGAATAAACTCAGTTACCTGGGTTTACCCAATACATTGAGCTACAATGATCAAATCAGATTTCAGTTAATTGCACAAACTTATGTTTATGAGACAACCAGATATACTTCTGGTATATTAAGTCTTCCTGATATATTACATAACTTGGAATATGTGAGAGTTTATGATTAAGATATGAGAAAAAGCACTCTAGTGTATTTAAAATTTTAGCAAATGGTACATTCATTTTTTCTAAATATGAAATCAGAGCCTCCCCCCAGGACAGACAAAAACTTTAAAAATGAACTTAAAATGTTACTCTTTGTTTTCAAAGGCAAGCTAAACAAATATACCAAAGCGCCTGTCAGGCTTTCCATTGCAGATGGAGCAATTATTTTCAGTAAGTAAAGTTCAGAGACCTTTGTAAGAAGAAACTGACTTGGGGAGGGGGATTAAAGTCCCGGGGGCCTGAGCTTGAAGCATTTAGGCAAATCAAGCTCACAAATTCCCCAGCCATCACCTGTGCAGCTGGTCTCATTTGTCTGCACCTGCTGTTTGCATAGGAGATTTTCCCAAAGTTCTTTCCATGGCTTCTGCCTGCTGGCTGGCCATAAATAATGCATTAGTATCTTCCAAAAGCCGTGTAGATAAGTCATGTAATGTTAGCATTCACTCACTCCAGTTTCTAGGATCTTCAAAGCTGCTATTTTTGCCATAACATCCCTACATTCTGTTAACAAAATATCTCATTTTTATATCTACTATTTATTTATTATTGAATATTTTTGCCCATGTAAAAGCTCCAAATAATCTTAAATTGACATAATAAACCCAAAAATCAATACAAATAAATAGGTCTCTTAAAGAGACAGAACAAGCAATCTAAAAGACAATTTGATCCCTGCCTTCTTCTTGTTCTATTATTTTAGGAAGGTTTGGGACAACACTGAATCTTATGATAGATTGAAGGCCAACATCTCTAGTACAAGTGATCTGTACTAGGGATCTGCTGTTCTGCTAGGGTTGCCCAGAAGTTTGGATTTCATTCTCAACAGCTGCTCTGGAACTATAGAGAATAAAGAGGATGAATTTGAGAAAAATGCACAGAAACCAATCAAAAGGGGCTGAAACATTTGATAATATTTGGAAGCAGATCAGACAGATGCCTTCATAATTCACTGAAATATAAGGTACAGCACAATCAGATTTGCAAGGTTCTGTTATTATAGCCAATCTCAATGAAAGTATGTTCAATCTTCTTTGTCTTCGGGGTCTGAAGCCACATGGTGTGGCTGACAGGAGCGTGAATCCAGATTCTGTCTGAACAAGTTAAAACAGCCACTACTTTTCACTGAATGGTAGAGCAGTTGGTGCTGCTGTAAAGAGTTCCAAATAAGTAGTATCTTAATGCTCCAAAGTGTTGGATTTGTATTTGAATTATATGCAAAGCACTGCATAGTCCTAACTTCCATTTTTGTACTTTTTTTGAGAATGTTCCCACCATTAGAAAGCAAATACATTTCCTTTCTTCAACTGAAGAGCATTTGGTTTGTTGTTGCTATTCTTTCCAGGTGCATGTCTCTGTTTTAAATACCTATCTGAAACCTCTGAAATTTTAGTTGCTATGCTGATACTTCCTTTCTACAGCTGCGTTTCTGTTGCATGCACCATTTGAATTCACAATGAGAAGGTGTCCTGTTGGGAAAACTCCCGCTATTATTGAGATGCTACAATAATTTTTATTTTTCCTTCGGATAAACCTAATTCCCTGCAGTTATATTTTAAAGCTGCAAAATTAGAACAAAAATTGAGGGAAGAAAATATCCAGACAAATAACAAGCCAGGTGTAGGAGATGACCAGGCTGAGATGGAGGGAGAGGTCAAACACATCATCAGTCATAAATCCCTTTGTGCCCACTAGAGATCTAAATCCAGCTTAACTTGAATTCTTTCTACCCATGTTTACTATTTCCTTTAGTCATTAGTAGTTCAGATTCTTGTAGAGAGCTTAAACTTCCAATAAATCTTTATATCCATTTGAACTGCCTGGATCTCCTGATTTCTCTGGTGCTTAACACCAAGTAAAACATTCTGCGTGATGATAGTTGATGGTGGGAGCAATGACTGATATGTCTTTATATCTTCTATGGCATACAGAGTTTAGTTTAATAGAGATGGCAGGACAACCTTCTATCTCAGTGCTTGTGAACTTTGACAACTTTAAGAAGTACGGACTTCAACTCTCTGAATTCTTGAGCCAGTGTTATTGAGATTACTTTCCACTGAGCAGCAAGTGGGCCTCTTGTGCTCTCGCCTAAATTAGAATACTGTGGAAGACATGTCCTAAGAAAACCAAATAGCTTCAAGGATGCCCTGCAGAAATCTAAATATCTACAAAGTTGATTCAACATCAAATAATGTCCAACGGAATAAGGATTTATATTTCTCCTCCAGTTTTTGAAGTGCTTATTTATACCTATTTCACAATTCCTCTCATAAAACACTACATTTAGAGTCAAGAATCTTACCATATAAATGTTCACATGCGTACAATTTGTTAAATGGATAGAGTTGTTGCAACATTCCGCCCCCCCTTACAATAAAGGATGGATGTGAAGGGATTGAAATAAACATAAAGTTACTGCTTGTTTCACTTTTGAGAATGTAATCCAGGAAAACCATCCTGTACATGCAAGGACTTCACTACCTATTATAGCAAAGGAGTTGAACCTTTGTTGCATCTTTTGGATAATTCTCTTTTTTGCAAAATGGCATTAGCAGAGGTGCTGACAAAACCGAGGAGCCCTGGGCAAGATATTATCTGAGACTTCATGGTGTGTGATACCCATTTTCTACCACTCTGGCTCTCATTTTCTGCTCTTGCTTGTTTTTGTTTCCTTCCTTTGTTCCTCAAATTCTAAGCAGCTTACAGTAATACAGCAGAACAAACAACACAATAAAGATCCTTGTCCAAGTCATTATATGAGTAAATATCCATAATAATCTAATCCTCATCACAACAGCACATTTGTCTCAATTATTAGGAAAAGCATCATTATAAATTAACACACCCAAGTTTTCCATCTCTAAAAACTCTGCATTGTATTAATTTAGCTCAGGGAGCAAGCTTTTTCCAGAGAAAGGGAATCGTAACAGAGAATGCTGGTATCTAAGCCCATACCTGCTTTATTTCCTATCAGGAATTAACTTACATTTCCTTGGTAAATCATACTGGGTGGACAGATTCAACGTGCAGTAGATGTTTGTGAAGCTACTTGGCTGATTAGCCATATATGGCTCTATAGGTGAAATTAACAACACCTTGAATGAAACCTGGGAGAAAATTAGAAGTCAATGCAGCTTTTACAACAGAGATGTTACCTGACTTTAATAGATCTCATCTGTTGTGAGATGAGCAGCTGCAGTTTGAACTGGATCAATTTAAAATACAAGTAGATGGCTTTCCACAGATGCAATCAGGTTGCAGAAAAAGCAACACTTTGCCATTCTTACCACCTTGCTTTAGGCTTGCATCTAGCCTCATTCTGTGCCCAGTTTTTGCATTTGCTTCTTGTTCTGTGACCATTTTAAAAAATGTGGGAGCATTGCAGAACTGGGCTGCAGGTGCACCTGGCATGTGCCTTCTTCCCGAGGAGCTCTAGTGGAAAAAAACAGGAGGTGATCTTGGGCCCTCTGGACTGTGAACACCCAGATTTAATGGCACCCAAAGATGTCGATGACAGAATTGCCCATGCGGGGAAAACAGTCTTATTAGAACAAACGTAAAGCGCTTAACCAGGGAATAGGCATCAAAATAAAATGTTCTTACTGAAAACCCAAAAGAATGTTAAACCAGCAAGGCAAAGCCTAGTATTTCAGTGTACATTTCTGCCTGGGCTCATTCCTAATTGGATATTACAGCACTATCTTAAATAGGTAAGCATTAACTCTAACTTGTGAACCAAGGTGCAATTAGTTGGGCATAAAGGCACACTGAAGAGATACTAATTACTTTCTAAAAGATGAATAGAACCAAGCCAGGGAAGCAGAAAATTACCTTTGTGGGAAATCAACTTAATAGTTTAAATGGGAAGCTGCAGCAGCTGAATGCTCTCTTCCCATGAGTTACAATTTTTCTCAGATAGTGCAAGCTGAGCCAAAGCCAAGGCTAGCAAAGAAATATTATCTCTCAGGTTTTTCATGATATTTTGTTTGATAGTGCTCTCTTGCTTTCTGGATACCTGACTTACTGTGTCCAGGAGTGAATGTATGAAGCTGGCTTCTAGGGAACCAAAGATGCAAGTCAAGACCTTCTACATCTAATGGAATCTTACCCTAAATATCTGTGTTTAGAAATAGATATTCCCATTGCTAATACGCATTCCTGGAAGGTTTGGTAAATAAGTAGTAAAGATGAGATGTACAGTAAGATATTTTAGTTTTGGTTGGTTTTATCTTGGTTCCTTTGTTGATTGATAAAAAGTGATGTTATAGTAATATACTGTAATTATACAATTATAAATGTATACTTTGATAAATATGCTTGAGTAAAAATCAACTTTTTAGCTTTCACTGTTACAAAATTCTTGGTAGATATTTTCACTAGATATTTTTATGGTTATAGTTTTTGTTTACCGGTAAATAATTTTAATTTTACATACTCCATTGTCATTAAAATAATTGTGAATGGTGCATATACATTAATAAAGTTTGTATTAAATATGTCAACAATTTGCTTCTCCTACATCAACATTTTCAAAACATCAATTTCTAAGACATCCAAATGTGATATAAAAATGCATCAAATAGTTTGATTGATTGATTAAAAGCAGTCACCAAGGAGAACAATTTAGATCAATTTAATTGTGAGGCTGCTAATGGACATGATAATGCCTGCTTTCCTCAATGAACAGTAATAGAGGGATAAGTTAAAATCATATCTAGGCAATATTGGAGAAAGGGAACTAAACTTGTAAGTATAAAAACAAGAACTCTCTGTACTGTTTGCAGCTGTATTTAACAGAGGAAAGGACTTAGAATAGACTTAGGATAACTTTATTGTCACTTTAAATGTACACTAATCAGCATACATTAAAATGAAATTTTGTTGCATACAGCTCTCAAAGGGTTACCACCTCCAGTATAAACTACATAAACATGACAAAATAAATAAATAAATATACATAAATACAAAATTATGCATATACCCACATACCTACATATATTATATGAAACAACACAGTCTAGTTCAAATTTATATATGTACATGGTGAGAAAAACGAAACTTGTGAGTTTACCAGATGGATGGCATAGGGAACAAAGCTGTTACAGAATATGGTAGTCCCAACAGTGATGTTGAAATGCTCAATCGTGCCTCTGTAAAATGTGGCCAGGACAGAAGGCGAAAGATGTGCTCTCCTCATGTGATGCAGGAAATGCAGATGCTGGTTTGCGCACTTCACTTAAAATGATGTGTGGAAAGACCAATTCATACTGTTAGTTATCTGCACCCCCAGATACTTAATACTATTGACCACCTCTACAGCTGCATCTTTGATACTGAGTGGAGTATGACTATGCTGGCTCTTTCTAAAATCTACAATGATCTCCTTTGTTTTATTAACATTTAGAACCAGGCTTATTGCACCAGGCAAACCAGAGCCTTCACCTCTTCCCTATAAGCATCTTCATTGTTGTCCCAGATAAGAGCCACCACTGCCGTGTCATCTGCATACTTCACAATATGATTCGTAGCAGATTTGGCACAGCAGTCTTGGGTCATCAAGGTGACCAGTAGTGGATTCAAGACACAGCCCTGTGGGGAACTTGTACTCAAGGAGATGGAGTTGGAAACTTTTCTTCCAAGTAGCACAAACTGAAAGGAGTAGAAGATGCTGACCATTACATCTGTTTTAGACTTAACTAGAGCTTCGGTGTTTTCATTCAGAAGCCACACTGCTGAGACATTTCATGGAACTTCCTTTCTAGGATGCTAAGTGTATACTCAGAAAACAGGCTCTGCAGAAGGAGAATATAGATTCATGCAATGCTCCTTAGGTCTAGCATTAGGGTGAAATGCTCCCGGTTCGGACCAGATCAGGTGATCTAGTAGTGATTGTGGCAGGTGGTTCGGAGAATTGGTAGTGATGGTAGCACGAGGCTCTGCTCACCCACCCGGGTGTTATTACTTCCTTCTGCTTGTGCAGGTTTCGCGCACATGCGCGCCGCATGCACTTCCAAATCGGTAAGGAAGGTAAGTAGATTTCACCCCTGTCTAGCATGGTGGTTTTCAGATTTGTAATGGGCATTTAGGATTGTGTAGAGAACATCAACATCTATGTTAACTACTACTTTTGAAGCAAACAATTATAAATGTGTTGCTTTCAAATTATTCTAAAAATCCATAGTGTAGATGGAAGATCATTCATTTTACAAAGAAAACCTCAATGGCTGAAACTTTAATTTCTATTCCAGAGGGCTCTAGTTGCTTTTATTCAGAGTAACAAATTCTGTTTTTGTTTTTATTGTTATTGAAGTTTTTTGCAAAGTGAAAGCAGTACAATTTAAAGAAAAAAGAAAATAGAAAAGTAAAAGAACTATAAGTAAATAGAAAAAAATGAAAGAGAAAACAAGAGAAAAGAAACAAAAGAAAAAGAAAGCTATAAAGAAGTGACTTCTTATTGTTTTTACTTCAGTTATAAATGCATTTATATTTTATCCTCTCTCTCTAAGGTTATGTCATGCTCCCGTTTTTTCATATTCTTTCTAATAATCAAACCCATAAATCACAAGTTCATTTTTTCCCCATTTTCAGCAAAAAGTCAGTATCAAATTAGATGTTGTCTTTTCCATAATCAAACAAGTCAGACCAGTGGTGAAATCCAAATTTTTTTACTACCGGTTCTGTGGGCATGGCTTGGTGGACGTGGTGTGGCTTGGTGGGCATGGCAGGGGAAGGATACGGCAAAATCTCCATTCCCACCCTACTTCAGGGGAAAGATATTGCAAAATCTCCATTCCCACCTCACTCTGTGTCAGCCAGAGGTAGTATTTGCCAGTTCTCCGAACTACTCAAAATTTCCACTACCGGTTCTCAAGAACTTGTCAGAATCTGTTGAATTTCACCCCTTAGTCAGACTAACATAGGACTCTGGTCACTTCTTTTCAGACAGACACATTTTTTTAAGGAATACATTTGTGTCAACAATATTTCATAGTTTATGCATTAAATAAACTGTTGTCAACAAAAGCTTATTTCTTTTTAAAAATGGATTCATCTGAAAAGAAGCCACCTGATTCATGTTGATTTTTGCTTACCATAGATTAAGCAATTCTCCTAAATGTTACCAATTCCTATTTGAGCACCATGACATAGAGGGAGTCACTGCATACAAAACTGCAGGCGCTGAACCCATGTCAGAGCATAAGTGATTTTGGCACTGACCTGGGATGTGAGCAGATTTGGCCTTTCCGTTTCGCCCCAAGCATGCAGTATTATCTTGGCTCCCTTCTTACAGAAATTGCCCTTTGCTGCGAGAAATTAAATGGCTCAGCTGGCAGAAAAGCAAAACCAATATTGACATTTTGATGGAACAGATAGAAAATGAGCTGGTTTTAGAAGCTGTCAACAATTAGGAACAGACTGTGCTGGGTAAATCCCAAAACAAAGATTCATGCTCTGATCTTTCTTCAACCACTGAGGCATCATATTCACCAACCTCGGCAAGCACAGTCTTCCACCCCTGGGGATACTGAACTATAACATCTATCATCCCGACCTAAGGTCTGAGAAGGAATAAATACACTTAAGTTAGGAATAGGCAATGTGGCATTCTCTTTTCTTTTTAATCTGTTAGAAAGAAAGAAAGAAAGAAAGAAAGAAAGAAAGAAAGAAAGAAAGAAAGAAAGAAAGAAAGAAAATAAATGGGATTTGGCATCCTAAAAGCAAAGTACCAATTTTCTTCTTCTTCTTCTTCTTCTTCTCCTTCTCCTTCTCCTCCTCCTCCTCCTCCTCCTCATTATTATTATTATTATTATTATTATTATTATTATTATTATTATTATCTCTTTTATTCATTAAACATGAAACTCAGTCAACTGAATATTCAAAAATGCATCACAAACACCATTGATTGGTGCTAATGGTTGATACGGGTTGCTGCCAGCATCCTAGGTATCAACCAAATACCTTCTTAAGATGTACGATGTTCCAAGTAGCGCAGTTTTTTGCAGTTCCGCTGAAACTGCAATAAATTGTTGTTGTTATTGTTGTTGTTGTTGTTGTTGTTGGATTTATTAGCGGAACAATAGACTTTTGTCACAGATGCCATAGACAATCTTAGAAAATAAAAATAGGTGGTTTGGAAGCATGTCCAGAAAAAAATGACGTATATGATAGAGAAGATCTTGAGAGGTAGTGAGGAGCAGCTATACCCCTTGGCCTTTTAGCAAATGAATGTTGTGACATTCAAAATACCTGCCTTGTTCCCCCCATGGGTCACCATGGGGAGGGACAAAGGATATGCAGTGCCATCATGTAAATGCCCTGAGTTATATATTTGGCACAACATGTTTCAATTAGGGTTGTTATTTTATTTATTATGATCATGGCATCATCATGGTTTGGTATAGACCAGTGATGGCTAACCTTTTTGCCTTCATGTGCCAAAAGCGGGAGGAGCACGGGGGAGGGGGGGTCACACCCACGTGTGCCCATACCCATAATTCAGTACGCCTTGCCCCCACGCTCATGTGCGTGACACCCCTGCACTTTCCCCACTTTTGGCATGCGATGGCACGGTGGGCACAGTAGGACTGTTTTTCACCCTCCCCAGGCTCCAGAGGCTTCCTTGGAGCCTGGGGAGGGCAAAAACAGCCTTCCCCACCCCCTCCGGAGACTCTCAGAGGCTGGAAATAGCCTGTTTGCTGTCTTCCGGTAGGCCCGGAAGGCCCGAAAATCAGCTGACTGGCACATACCTGCATGCCGGGGCTGAACTAGGGCAACGCTCATGTGCCCATCGATATAGCTCCGTGTGTCACCTGTGGCACACATGCCATAGGTTCGCCATCACAGGTATAGACTCATTGTCTCAAAGCAGCTCTTTTGGCAAATGCTCATGTTTTCCCAGTTCCAAGTGTTTCACGGGTTTCAAAATGTTGTTTTCCTTTAATTTGGCTGAATCTGTGTCACTTTTATAATAGCAAAAGAAGTCATACTTTTATGATTTTAATAAAATACCCCAACCTAAGATCACAGCAGTCACAAATGCTTTTTGATGAACTGCAGGTCTAAATGCTGGACACGTTGTGAAATGTCATAAGGAGACTCTCTTTATTCTCTCAATGCTTCCTTACTCATTTATTAGACCCTATTATCATATAAATTTGAAAGATCCATCCTGGTTCTAGGATGTAATAGAGTTATGATAGACAAAGGATTTTAAGATTTATGGGTAACAGTCCTTGAGAAAGCACTTATATATGCAGCGCATCAAGATGCATTGGCCTTTAAAACTATTCTCAGACTCCTATAAGACTTCAATGGAATTGCTATAGGGAATGAAGGAGGGAGGGAAGTTACTGATCCTCCCTGCTAGCTTCCCACGGGGAACCTCCACAGGGATGTTGACAGGAAGGCAGAAGTCACTCCCATCCCCATTGCTTCCCCCTCCCCCACCTGTGGTCATTTTTGTTTCTCTATTTAGGTAAGGAAATATTTTTGAAATGACCCAACAGGTATGGGTTGTATAGTTTTTCCTAAACCTGATTTCTGCTTCATCCATTATCATCATTTTCTGAGTGTATTCTACTTTGTTAAAACCAACAAATAGTTTCCCCTTAGTTTTGTGTTATTTGCATAGCAAGCTAGATGACACCAATTCATACTTTCTGCCATACATTTCATTCTTTAATTCACAACTGATTATGTGTGATCAAGTTATTTTCAACGTTTAGCAGCCACATAGATTTTCTTCATTGCCCTAAACTGGTCTTTCATGCCTTTCAATGGTGTATTCATTGCCATTACAACCGTGTCTATCCACCTAGCTGCTGGTCATCCTCTTCTCTCTCCTTCCACTCTTTCCAGCATTTAGACACTTTTCCAGAGAACTGGATTGTCACATAATGCTTCTGAAGTATGATACTATGAGCAATGTTCATTTGGGGCTCAAGTGAGAATTTCTGGGTTGATTTGTTCAATGTCCTATTTTTTTTTCTTGACTGCCCATAGCATTCTTGGGAGTCTTCTCTAACACCAAAGTTCAAAAACATCAATACTCTTCCTATTTTGATGCTTCAAAGTCCAATTTTCACTTCCATAATGTCACAGGGAATACCAGCACTTGAACACTTCATATCTTTGTAGATATAGAGACATCAAAGCTTTTGAATATTTGCCAAGGCCTTAATAGTTCTTCTACCAAGTACTAGTCAGCAGCATATTTCTTCCTTTACGGTTGAAAGTTGATCGTAAAAAAGCAGATGCTATCTACTACTTCAATATCTTTCTTGTCAATTCTCAGGCTGACTGTCTACCTGTTATCATTAGTTTGGTCTTTATATTTCATTTTAGTCCCATCCTTTTTGCTTTTATTACTGCAGCTTCAGATAACATGCATTTCCAGCTATCAGGATAATGTCATCCGTATAGCGTGGGTTATTGATGTTTTTTCCTCCGGTTTTAAAACCACACTCATCTTCTTCCAATCTAGCTCCCCTTAAAATAAATTTAGCAATAGCTACAATTAAAACTACGCAACACTACAATATATATACCTTCATTTCGCTACATATATTCCTAAAATCCATATGAGAATCACAGTTCTGCTATTTATTCAAGCAACTATCACAAACTGCTGAAAAAGATGCCACTGTTTTAAGAGTCACATTTATATTAATTAGTTGATGGCCCAAAGGAGATATACATCAGTATACCTAAATATATTACACGTAACATTTATTCTCCTTCATATATATATATATATATATATATATATATACACACACACACACACACACACACACACACACACACACACACACACACCCTTGGCTTTTAGAATCTTGAAGCTAATATAGATGTATCGTCTAAATAGAGAGACTATATGGATATGTATGGATTCTCATACAGGATCAGCTCTCAGCCAGAGGTCATCTGGCTCTCTGAGGATCCTAGGATATTTGACAAGTGAAAAACACGTAATGTGGGAGGGACACAGCACATGTTGAGGAGAGCACAGACAAATAAAGAGTATTATGCTGCAAATACTATCTTGCTGCTGCCAGAAAGCATTACTCTCCCACATCTATATCTGGTAATCTATACCAGGGGTCTCCGACCTTGGCAACTTTAAGACTTGTGGACTTCAACTCCCAGAATTCTGGGAGTTAAAGTCCACAAGTCTTAAAGTTGCCAAGGTCAGAGACCCCTGATCTATACCACATCTGTATCTCGTAACGGAACCTGGATAGGAGGTCCAGAGGAGAAAAACAAGGTCAAAAGGGGACCATGAGCAAAAAATGATTGAGAAACCTTACTGTAGAAGAACATTATATGAGAAAGAAGATTTTTCCTAGTAGAATAGAACTGAGATGGTACTCATTTGTGATCTATGACTTACAGCTGCATCCTTCTGTGCTCTCCTAGAAATGCATATTGAAAAACCTAAAAAGAGAAGTTGCAGTAATGGAGAAATCCCCTCAAATATGGGGGAAGCTTGGAAGCTGGCAAATGATCAGCTACTTTTAAGGTGATCAGTAAGACACTTTTGCATCCTTGAATCTTACTGACTTTGATGAGGTTAAATAGCACAGGCGTAATTTCTTGGTGCACAGCTTGCAATTACGATATTGCAGCAACTGTAGTCACATGATCACCACTTGTGATCTTCTTTCTCAGGTTCCTACAAACAAAGTCAATGGAGAAACTGGCAGGAGGTCACAAAGAGTGGCCGGGTGGCGTCCTCCCCTAATAAATGGCACAAGATTTGTTTAACAACAGCAGCAGAAATGCCAAAGTTAGAAATGTAGCAGAAACTGTGTAATTCTTTACTTGGAGTACTGCAACAGCAAATTGACTGGGGCAGCTGCTTTCCTTTAGCTAGGAGAAGGAAATATGCAGGTCTTTTAGACATTTTTAGAATTAGTTTCTATTTTTATATTTAAGATTGGCCTATCTTGTATCGACTGACCTTTATCTTCAGAAATGGAATTGAATGCCATAGAGGAACATTATTCTAGTCAGCATGACGATCATGACTTAGCTTTTCAGAAAGGGAAAAAGAGAACACATTATTTCAGATCATGTCAAAGCCACACACTATGCTAAATTTGTAAAGAAAATCCTTCATGAGGGGAATAGGAAAAGATTTTATAAAGGAAATGTACAAATAATGGACAGCTATTTATCAAGTACAGATGCATATGTGTGTGTGTGCCTGCATTTGTTTTCCTAGAAATTTACATTTTAATTCAAGAAGCAAGAACCTCCTCTCCATTTTACAATCATATTTAAATTGCATGTGACTCTCTTTGGAATAAGTTTCTGGAATCCTTCCAAGATTCTAATTACCCCAATACACTTAATACCTATTTAGCAATATACAAGGTTACTAACACTATTATCACATTTTTCTAGCAAGCTTCCTGGTATCATCACTTATCACCTTCCTGATTGATAATTGCTTGTGGCAAAGCAGTTAATTAATCATCAGCCGAAATGCCCTTATTAAAGGCCATTGGAGAAGACAACTGTGAAGTATGAAATCAGGGTCAGTAAGAAAACAAGATTCTCAAAAAGGCAGCTTTCTGTGTTCTTTGATCATCATTGCTTGTGATCTGTCAAATAGTTGATATAAGTAAATGACAAAATTATTAACTTATGGAATGTAGAAAAGCATTTTATTTTGATTGGCTGCCTTCCATAATAGTAGAAGTCAAAATAATCCAAGGAAACCAAGTGAATATAGCTTCAAATGACAAATAACTGCTGGATTGCTGCTAGACACCAAGAGTGGACTGAGCAATGGGCTGATGCAGGAAGCTATTGTTGGTTTATTCGGGTGGATTCTGCTGCTAGATGCTTTTTGCTGCTGGGTCTTTTACTCTTCTACTCCTGGGTATCTTTACTATTGCCTGGTTCCTTCTGTAGCATCTACTTTATTTTCCTTGTGGGAATCTGGGACTTTGGACATGTGAATGGTGTGTGTGTGTGTGTGTGTGGGTGTGTGGAGGGGGAGAACAGTAGAGTGGCAGGTTACTATGGATTCCTTTCCCCTGTGAAGGCCACTTTACCTGCCCTCTGGGATACATAGCTACCTTGAGATGGAAGGCAGAATGAAGGAAGAAAAACTCAAAATCATCTGTTCTGAGTGCCTTTGTGAATACACTGATGCCGCCTTCTGGGTGAGAGCCAGGTGAGAAATTGGTAGGCTGAATGAAAGGACCCTCCAGTAGCAAGTGGTGGCAGCAGAGGAGAGAATCTGTGTGTGTTTACTATATGAATATGATTTAATGTATGTGTGGGTATGGTAGTACACAGGGGTGGGCTCTACTTACCTTTACTACCGGTTTGCAACGGGATCATGTGTGCGCGCTCGCTTTGCTTCTGCACTGATCATCTGTGACAACATCCGGGTGGGTGGGCGGAGCTTATTTGTAACCATCAATTGGGCAAAACTGAAGGCATAGGGCAACAATTATTAAACCAAAGTAACTCAAATGGACTAATTTATACAATGTCAGGATTCATGACTCCTCCTCCTCCTTCCCTGTATAGGAATGAAATTTAAGAAAGTTGTGGCCCCTTCTGGGCCACCATGTCTTTCATCTACACTTCCCAGAAACTTGTAGATTTTGTGGTATAAGGAAGATAAGAGGGCCATATCCCTACCCTCTTTCCCACCTCTCTCTGAACCAATCAGCTGGTGACAAGGCCTGATGGGCAAGTAGGTTTGGGCTGCTTTGGAATCAGCAATGAAATTTGAAATCTCTTAACAGTGGTGAGTTGTAAGGGAAGCATGAGGGAGTGACTCAGATGCCTGCTGGCAAAGTAGGGCTATCTGCAGGGTGCCAGCAGTTGATGGATGAGCTCTCTTTCTTCCTGGAAGGGTGTGTGTCCTTGGATCACAATAGGATGGGGAAAAGGGTACTATTTTCCCTGCAGTCCTTAGCTCCTTTTGTTCCATTTCCACACAGAACAATGGTAGGCAATTCGGTGGGAGGAGCAGAGCAGAGCAGAGCAGAGCAGAGCAGAGCAGAGCAGAGCAGAGCAGAGCAGAGCAGAGCAGAGCAGAGCAGAG
>WNWU01000004.1:2366494-2402571 GCA_012654045.1 Ptyas mucosa
AATAGAATAGAATAGAATAGAATAGAATAGAATAGAATAGAATAGAATAGAATAGAATAGAATAGAATAGAATAGAATAGAATAGAATAGAATAGAATTCTTTATTGGCCAAGTGTCATTGGACACCCAAGGAATTTGTCTTTGGTGCATATGCTCTCAGTGTACATAAGAAAAATAAAATACATTCATCAGAATTATAAGATACAACACTTAGTGATAGTCATAGGCAGGGGTGGGTTCTACTTATCTTTACTACCGGTTCACAACGGGATCACACACGTGCTGAGCTTCTGCGCATGACAGTTCGAATCTCACTGGCTCAAGGTTGACTCAGCCTCCCATCCTTCGAGGTTGGTAAAATGAGGACCCAGATTGTTGGGGGCAATATGCTGACTCTGCAAACTGCTTAGAGAGAGCTGTAAAGCACTATGAAGCGGTATATACTGTAAGTTTAAGTGCTATTGCTATGCACTTAAAAATGTCAGTAAGCTCAGGAACCTGCACCATCAGTTTCCTGACTATTGCATATAGCAGGGTTTCTCAACCTTGGTAACTTTAACATGTGGACTTCAAATCTCCATATTCCCTAGCCAGCATAGTTAGCTGGTGTATTCTGGGAGTTGAAATCCATACATCTTAAAGTTGCCAAAATTGAGAAACACTGCTGTAGAGAAACCTCTAATTGTATTCTGCACAGATATACTTTCTTCAGATTTTCATGCATAATTTAACTTCTGAAGTCTGAAGCTAGTTAATGTTAATGAACTAACGTGACCCGTTTGCAATCATTATGAAAAGTTGAAGGTGATCAATATGTACTTCGGAAGATGATCAGTAGTAATAAAGTTGTGTTTGGGGGAAGTTCTTCTGAAGTTCTTCACTTGGGGTAGTCAACTATTATATTAAATAGTGCTCAATGATTAGTTTGCATGTGTGCGCGTGTGTGTGTGTGAAATCATAAAAACTGAACTCATTCAGTTTTATCTTACATCATTTGATAATCAACAATTAATAGCATTACTCCCTGACAATTGGCTTTTTTATGTACAGCGATGATTTCCCTTAGTAACTGATGGCTACTAAGAATTAACATCTGAAACACACTCATACTTTATTTTAAGAAGTTTTTTGTAGGAGTAAAAGGAAGAAAATAGAAGAAAGAAACAATTTTTCTCTCTATGGTAATCTTAAGGGTAATCAACGATTCTCCAGTGCTTATCTGGCTTCATAGAAATCTATGCAGTTGTGAATATAGTGAGAAGCAGTCTTAGAAGTGCATCTACATCTTTATTTATGAGATGCATTATTCAACACATTGACATGCAGCTAATTTAAAAATAAGATTTATCAGCAAAAAACACCAGTCTTCTTCCCCCACTGGAAAGTGGCATATTCACTGAAGCTCTACTGCCATATCAATGCTGACTGAGCACATTTGAAAACCAATGCTTGGTTTTTCCATGTTTCTTGCCAAATTATATACCGATTAGTAAGTGTGATTGCTACTGTGGTTATAAGTATGGGGAACTCAAATGGCTCTCCTGCCACATCAACTTCTTGTCTTCATATTTTGTAAAGAGAAGATTGTTGATGACTTTATAAGGATCTTATTTGGTATAAAAGCCTGGATATCATCACTACCCATCTATGAAGTTTCCTGGATACTGGACATAGTTATATCTCTGTGTCTTGGATCTGGTTTGGTTCACAAGTGTCATTGCTATGTATGTATGCATGTATATCACAATCTGAAACAACTTAATTTTCCAGAGCTTTAGCAATTATATTATTCTACTGTTTCTTCTTTAAAAACTATCATGTATTTCTATTATTGTCATATATATTGTGCTTATTAACATTAACAACTGGGAAACTTTGACCTCCGATCATTCAGCTTGGAGGCAAAAGACACAGCATGGCCTTCTCCAATTCGAAGAGACACTTGTTCAGCCGACTGAGGCAAAGAGGCAGTCCCGGAACCAGCGAAATCTGGGTGCTGGGCAGGGGACAGAATGTATCTGCCCTCAGTGTGGAAGGGATTGCCATTCTCGAATTGGCCTTTTTAATCACACTAGATGCTGTTTTAGGACCTCTTTCCAGAGCACGATACCATAGTCTTTTGAGATTGAAGGATGCCAATGCCAATGCAATATTGTGCTTAGCATATAACTCCCTTAAGTATATTGATCATTTTATTGCAACTAGGGCTTATTTATCCCTGAAGTATTATTGGCAGCTTTTTAATAAGTGATTTACTACTGTCTTCTTCCTAAATTTGAGAAAGAATGAATGGTCCAAACTCATCCTACTGGCTTCTGTGCTTAAGGCGAGATTAGAACTCATAGTCTTTCAGCTTCTAGTCCGATTTCTTTAGCCCCTATACTAAACTGGCCATCTTTATCTATTTAGTAGATTTATATCCTGTAAAAAGGATACTCAGGATTGCCAATAGAATTTTTTTCTTACAAAATATCAAAATTACATTTAAAAGCATATTGTACATGGTAATTTAAACATGTCCGAATGCCACATTGCCAAGCATTGTGAATATTTTGAAAACTTGATGGCAGACGATGAATATGATTTTCCTTGAATTGGTCAATCTGAAAAGTTTATGTATTAACTTAATAACCTAGAAGGGCACAATGCTTTGGGAATTATTCTGGAAGTACTGGTTTGTGAGAGCAAAGAGGAATCAAAGTTGTTACCAAGGGCTTTTTAGAAGAAAAACAGGCCAAAATTATTTAAGGGACAAAGGATTTTACTATACATTACACACTTACAGAGGAAAAGTCATTAATATTTTTACAGAAAGTTCTCGGCTTATAGCAGCTCATTTGGTGACTGTTTGAAAAAAAACAGTTTTTTTTTTCAAAAAAATGGTTATAACCATTGCGGTATCCCCATGATCATATGATCAAATTCTTGACAATTGATTCATATTTATGACGGCTGCAGTGTTCTGACAAGCAAAGTCAATGGGGAAGCCGGATTCACTTAACAATCATGTTAATACCATAACAATTTCAGCGATTCACTTAAGAACTGAAGTGAGAAAGATTATAAAATGGGACAAAATTCACTTAACAACTGCCTAACTCAGCAACAGAAATGTTGGGCTCAATTGTGATCGTAAGTCAAGGACTGCCTGTAGTTTATTTCCCTAATACACTTGAACATACCGACTGTGGTGAAAAGAAAGCCTTTCTACAACTAATTCAGATCAAAAGATTTTGACCAACTGTTCTTAGTATACATGACAGCTAGTCATTTGTCCTGCTGTTTCTCAAATACCAACAGAGCATTCATCAACCAATTTGTCTGACACACAACAGGTTTGTACTAAGGACATATTCTGTTGAATACTAAAGAATCTACTTTTCTTTTGGGTGTTTATTTTATAAAAGCTCTATCATTTTCAATGATAGGTTTGTTGACATTTTTAATCTTCATCAAGATTTGAGAGAAAATCTTTGTCTCATCTGCAAGCATCCTCTTGTCTACTGTATATTATACACATCTCTGCAATTTTGCAGGACAGGGCAGGGAAGCAAGCAAGCAAGCCAGCAGAACTGTGAGGATACATTCACAGTGAATCAGCCTCTCCTCTCCTCTCCTCTCCTCTCCTCTCCTCTCCTCTCCTCTCCTCTCTTCTCTTCTCTTCTCCCCATGGTCCTTTTTTAACGAATTCATTTATTTTTTTGGTCATAGGGCCCTCATGAGAATGATGCAATAGCAGCCACTATTAATAAAGTTTCCCTCTCCTTTCCTTCCCCTAAAGATTTGTTGAACACGTTTCATTTTATGATGCCATCTGGTGCAGACCAGGAAGATGCACTTAACGCCCAAAGAAAGAAAAGTGAAGCAGGCAAAGAAAAAGAGAAAAAAAAACCCCACATGAACATCTGGCAGCTCATAATCTCCAAGTTTCTTCTTTTTTTAAACTATGTACTTATTATATGGTTCACTTCGAAAAATATAGCAAATAAAAGGGCCCTAATGTAGCTAAAGAAAGAAATGAAAGTTTGTCACTGTAATACAATTGCTATGCGTTTGCACATTTCATGGTATCTTGAGAAATGTCTTCTTTTTAATTCAACTCTGAACTATGTTACATTGCCTTCTTTTATTTCACTAGTATTCTTTAATTGCAACATTTAGCATTTTTTTTCAGGATGCTAACACATTTCAATATCTGGATAACCATATTTTTAATGTCCAGGCCATCAACTTTCATTGTTATTATTTCTGCTGGAATCCATTAAGGCAGAGCTACTAAACACTTATGTGACAATATTCCATAATGATCCAGATCCCATGCCTCTGTATCATCAGGATGTATTTACCCTTTCTATATGGCATGACACTGATCTTGCCTAAATAATTCTGATCGGGCACAGCGTACTTTAAATTTGTTGGTGTTGCAATGGCATTTTCAAGTTCCAAATCAAACTGCATGTCAGCCCTAGAGGCCACCTTTTTCTTTGGATCTTCAAGGCTGCCACATTTAGTGCTGTGGGAAACTGGGACGGGGGATTTCATGGAGTGGTGGAGATATCTAGCCATAATAACATTTTTTTCTCTGAGAGTCAAGAACATTTGGCCTGCACCTGGAATGGCGTGACTGGGAGGCATTTCCAGTTAGGACGGTGCATTGATTGGACCATGTGATGGACATGTGGGTGCAGGGGAAGGGACTTGGACTTTCTTTTGGGTGGGGGAAACCTGGAAGCTTTTAGATTCGGGTTTTCCCAGATGTGCCAATATGACATCTCTAATAAAATGGAACTTTGTGGAACTTCTAGCCTCGGAGTCTTATTTCATTGGGGGTGTTACTTGGAACCCTGACACTGAATCTATTCTACAATCCTAGCTGCAGGTGTGCCACAATCTTGAATCACTTTTGGGAGGTAGGGTACTATGGGTAAGGAGGAGGGCATTCGTTACTAAGGAACAGACTGAACATGTTCTTTTCTTCTTGCTGTGCTTGTATTTTATAAATGACATCAACACATGACAGTGAAATCTCCAGACATACACAATGGCAAGAACAGAGTTACATCTTTAGAGAAGCTAGACTTGGTTCCTACTGAGACAGACTTCATACTGGTGATAGATGCAAAAAAAGGAATGAGGTGGTGGCTTAGACTGTAAGGAGAAATTTGACTGGTATCTTTTTTGGGTTTCAGTATACATTGAATAAGTACTAAAAAGTGTAACAGGTTGGCTTATTGGCAGCAATCAGAAAATATAAAAGATATCCAAACAAACAATGGAAAACAACTACCCTGTTTTCCCCAAAATAAGATATCCCCTGATAATAAGCCCAATCGGGCTTTTGAGTGCATGGCAATAAGGTCAAGTGTTTATTTCAGGGTTCAAAAAAAATATAAGACAGGATCTTATTTTCAGGGAAACACGGTAGGAAAGAGAACTAATTTAAAATACAACTTTTTCTTCAGGTATTCCTAATGATTGGACCAAGAAGAGTCAATTCTAGTCCAAGAGGAAAATAAAAACACCCCATTTCTTTTCTCACTTTGACTTTTTGTTGCACCTTTGTTTGAATTATTTTGTAGAATAAGTCATAAGATAATAGCAACAATTTTGTAGGAATAAAGTTTCACACCTTCCGCGTTGAAATAAATTGTTTGCTTCGTTATTTTAGCCATAAAGACAGTTTTCAAAGAGCCTAAAACGTGAACCCTCCTTCCTCAGGGTGGGCTGCCTTCCAATTAAACAATTGGAAGTTCCTATAACTCCTCAGTCAGCATTGCCCGTTGTTGAGAGTTCTGGGAATCAGCCTCTGTCTATCTAGAGGGCATCCAGGTAGAAGCTGGACAGACTCATTAGTGCTCATGAGTGTCTTATTGGAAAACCCGTTATCTTTGAATGAGTAGATTTAGAGCAGTTTATTGACCGTACTGATTTACTTAATTATTTTTCTACTAAGTTTAAATGTCTCTATCAACCACATATTCTCATCTACTGTTTTTTCTTACTTTTTTCTGGGCTGCAGGCCGACAAATTCTTATCTGAGAACAAAACCTGGACTGGATTGCCTTTCTGACAACTGGAGCCAGACAGTTCATTAACATTACTTTCCTGGCTTTAAAATCCTATCTTATCCCATCCAAAACCTATATTATTTAGGGAGGCTGCATGATTTAGACTCCCAAGGTCACTTAAATGTCTCTCTAATTTTGTTCAATCAGACTGCTCATCCAATTGCCAAATAAACCTTCAGCTATTAACCTAAGATTTTCTTGGCCCATAAATCTTTCTAGGTGTCCAAAAAGACAACTCAGCATCATTGCTCCCTTGTAGACATGTAAGATAGCAAATGCAGCCATACAGGCAACAGCAATTTGTGGGTTGGTGATAGCTACTAAAGATAGTTGCCAAATATGTCAGCTTCATACGGAGTTTCATGCCCAACTTAAAACTGTACACATATCTTTGCTTTTCATTGCATCTCAGACATAGGAGTATTTGGCAAAGTTTTAACTTCACTACAAATTGAGCTGATGAAAGCAAAGCAGTTTATCCATCAATAGGAATTGCTTATCCATTAGAAATGCAATCTGATGTACTGCAAAGAGGAGAAGGATTTACAGTTTCCCGGAGAGTTAGATTAGAAATATAAAAACATACAGATTTTTTAAAAAGCTATCTACCTATGTTATCTGATCAACTAATGATGCCACCCATCTTCAGTCCAAAGTATATAAATAAGATTGATTTATGTTTGTCTTCTGGTGCAATATACTAGATTCAGAGCTACTTTAATGCTCAACCTGATGTGCCTACAGCTACAGACAAGTAGGAAGCTATCCATTTTTAATCAAACTAATCAAAGTAGGATATTTATTTATTTATTTATTCATTTATTCATTCATTCATTCATTCATTCAGTTTGTATAGCCAACTCAAACCAATGACTCTGGGCAATAAACAATTATAAAACAATTAAACCAGTTTAAACACTATACAAAATGAATTAAATACAAAGAGTAACCAGGAAATATTATAATTCATAGGTGTCAGCATAACCAGGAAGCGGGACTTTCACACACTTGATACCTCAAGTCTGGGCACATCGCCAGGTCTTTGAGGCCTTCCAAAAGCCTCTCAGTAGCACCAGGGCCATCCTAATTTCCTGAAAGAAGATGATACTTATCAAAGTAGAGACAATAGAGACAGATTAATCTATGTGTTTATTTGCAATATCAAGATTGAGTTTGCTTTTACTCACAGATAGACCTATTACAGTAGTGACTAAAAAATTTAAAAAGTTTAGAAAGTAATTATAAAGTTGAGAAAATGGGTGTAGAAAGTATTTCTTGCCATGAAAGTAATTCTTGCCAGAAGAAGAAAAATCTAAAACCAAGTTGGGTGATGCCTCTATTGGAACCAAGCCAAATAGCTGAAGAGTGTCTAGACTTTCAAGTTCTCAGAATGTTTTCACTGGGAAAACCTAACAAAAACAGAAAACATGGAAGACACACACAAAAAAAATCCCAAATTAGGTGAGATAGTTCAGCAATGATATCTGCAATTAAAAAGCAGCCTCAAGAAAGAGATAATAGATTCAATGCAGTGGTTTGTTGATATAGTCAATGTCAGATTACACCTAGCTTTCAGGTAGACAGGAAACAATTATTCTCTCCAGCTTTCAAAAGAACAAAGGCCATTAATCTCCAATCTGCTTCCTGCCATGGCTAAAGCTTCTGGGACTTGGCCTGAGAGAAGACAGGAATAAAGAAACACAACACAGTTTATGTGAAGAAAACCAGAGTAAAATGAGCCAAATTGTCTAGTATTACCTAATGGATGGGAGGAGACTGGACCTGTAAATGTGAAGCTTGCCATTGTATTGCACTATTTCATTTGGGGAACTGCATGTTAAATTATAGGACAAAGATGAATGATACCAACTTTTGCAAACAGAGGACTTTACAAATGCCATATACTGTATTTGAGTATGTTTGTGTTGCATGGAATACTATCCAGCGATGCATATGGATATGCCTATTGATGCTATCTAGCATTTCACTAACCTCAGAAAAATAGTGCATTAACTACTCTTAGCCATTTGCTTAGTATCACATTACAAGAAAGCAAGGAATGAAAGCCAGCACTGAAGCATTCTGGAAAGAAACAAAAAATGTGAGAAATGAGGGAGAAATACCTTTTTTTCTCTGCTGTTGTTTCCTTTATTTCGTGGGATGCTGGGAAGAAAAGCATGAAGAAGGCTGGATATTTATTCAGCACTCTTGGAACCTCCATCAATCTCTTTATAATTGCAGGCAGTTTGGATGATCTGATTCATGATTCCAGAGCCTATTCGTCACCAGCTGGGAATTTCACAGAACGCTGATCAAGAGTATATGATATATCATGTGCCTGATTAAAACAAAAACAAAGCAGTTAGCAGACTAAAATGTTGAGTCAGGAAAGAAGTGATAGGCAAACCAGAGGAAACAGCAGTTGATATATTTATCAGCTAATTATAGGGGTGAGGTGTTGCCCCCTGTTGACAGGGCGCGCAACTTAGGCATCCTCCTGAATTCGCGGTTGTCTCTGGAAGATCATGTTACAACCGTGACCAGGGGGGCATTTGTCCAGATTCGTCTGATGCACCAGTTGTGCCCCTACCTGGACCGAGATGCCCTACGCATGGTCACTCATGCACTGGTCACCTCCTGGATTAACTACTGCAATGCTCTCTACATGGAGCTGCCCCTGAAGACCACTCGGAGGCGTCAGTTGGTGCAGAATGCGGCTGCGCGGGTAGTGATGGGAGTGTCTGATGCTCTCATGTTACACCCCTCCTGCATGACCTGCATTGGTTACCGGTTGCCCTCCGTGTGAGATTCAAGGTGCTGGTGATTACCCTATAAAGTCCTACATGGCTTAGGACCAGGGTATTTGGTGGACCTTCTGCGTCCAGCAACAGCTCCCCATCGCCCGGTGCATTCCCACAGAGAGGGCCTACTGGGGGTGCCATCGGCCAGACAGTGTCAGCTGGCAACCCCTAGGGAGCGGGCCTTTTCTGTGGGCGCACCTACCTTCTGGAATCAGCTCCCCCTGGAGCTCCGGATGGCCCCTGACCTTCACTCTTTCCACCGCGAACGTGGCTATTTCGCCTGGCCGGCCAGGACTGAGGGTTTTTTAAATGGATTTTAATTGATTTTAGGGATTTTATGTGTAATTTTTAACCCAGAGTTTTTGTTTTATTTTTCTGTTTTATTGTTGTGAGCCTCCCTGAGTCCTCTCGGAGAAAGGGCGGCATATAAGTCTAAACAAACAAACAAACAAACAAATAAATAATGTATTTTCTTTTGCAGCAAATTATATATTTTGCTAAAAAAATATCTAAAGGAAAAAGAAGAGTCCAACCAAGACAAAGAGAAAGAATGATCAAGTGATTGATTTTTAGAAGGAATTAGAAATAGATAAGTTAAACATCTCTATATGTTTGTGTGTTTGTGTGTGTAAAGGAAAAAGGGAGGCAGGGAAGAAATAGGGGGAAGAGTGCTTACACATTCTGCTGTTTTGTTTCATTTGTTTGTGACAACCCTATTGTTTTGCTATGACACATAATGCTTCCTAAAGGATCTAGAAAGTTGACCCTATGTCTAGGGTCCTGAATAAATGCAGTTTGGACTTTGTTTCTCCAAAAAGCATGTTATATGACACAATTTGTATAATGACACAACTGTGCAAACAAGAGTGCCACTTTATCATTTCAAGGATCATTTAGAAGGTGAGTTTGGTCATTAAATAATTTCTGATTTGTTGGACAGATCCAGGACATCAAAGATGGAGCATTTTGATCATTTGGATGATACAATAGTCTCCCTGAAGAAGCTAACTTTCATTTATTCTGTATTTTCTATAAAACAGGGTAGTAAGGAAAAAAAAAGGGGGGGGGGAGGAAGCGGCACAAGGACAGCCTGCCTATCGAGATCTATAAAATGGAGTCCATACTATTTCTGTCCTATTGCTTTCTCTGTAATGAACTCTATGAACTAAAATCCAATAATTTATTTTGATTTATATAGAATTGTTGCCTTCCCTTGTTTCTCTTTTCCCATTAAATCTTCTTTTAAATCCAGAGATCTAGTTTCATTGGTTTTAATCACTAATTTTGCACCAAAACTTTCTTCATATGGATCTTCCCTTTCTCTTTCAGGATCAGCACCTGGGTTATTTAGTTCTATATATGCGAAATTTAGGCAGGAAAATCAAGGGTGTGTTCTCTAAGGATGATATGAAGAAAAAAAAAATTTGACAGAAGGGCTAAGAATATCTAACTAGACAGATTGGGCTATGTCACAGGTTTAGTCTGATTATCTGGTGGAAGAGAATTGTATTAGTTTTTAGTGAGAGAATAAGCTTATCAGCAAGATTTTAGATTACCATTTTTTAATAAACCTCAGTTCTTAGATGTATGTATTTATGCAAGATCATCTGTCTGGAATCCGCACTGAATATCTGACATTAATACAATTGAGCGAGTCCAGAGGTATTTCACGAGAAGAGTACTCCACTCCTCCGCTCACAACAGAATACCTTATGCCACCAGGCTTAAAATTTTGGGCTTGGACAACCTAGAAGTACACTGCCTACATTCTGACCTAAGCGTAGTACACAGAATTATCTGCTACAATATCCTACCTGTTAATGACTACTTCAGCTTCAATCACAATAATACATGCACACACAATAGATACAAACTCAAGGTAAACCACTCCAAACTTGATTGCAGAAAATACGACTTCAGCAACAGAGAGGTCAATGCCTGGAATGCACTACCTGACTCTGTTGTTACATCCTCAAACCCCCATAACTTTAACCTTAAACTGTCTACTGTTGACTTCACCCCATTCCTAAGAGGTCTCTAAGGGGCATGCATAAGTGCCCCAGTGTGCCTACCGTCCCTGTTCTACTATCCCATTTTTTCGTACCCATTTCCTGTGTTCGTATCCATATTTATACTTATACCTGTTAATCTCGGATATGTTTGACAAACTAAATAAATAAAATAAATAAAGTTGCATTGTATTATGATTTTCACAACATAGGTTGATTCATACAAACTAAACCACATTATATATTCACAATAGGAGTGAAGTCAGCCAATGAAAATGCATGTATGAACCTGAGGTTAAAAAAAAGCCCTTGTCTACATGCACAGAATGAATCTCACTGGACTGATGGTTGAATATTATCTAACACTATCAATTAAATAGCCTCCTTCACTGCATCTGAATGTGAAATTCTATTTCCTATGTCTTGTTTCTGATTCATATCCCCAGATGTGCTGTCTGCAGAAGCTGTGTCACTCTGTCTAATGGCACAGCTTGCACTGAATGCATGTGAGGGAAACAAAAACACTGCTAAATATTAAAGACTGAAGATCTGGAATATTGATGGGTCCAGTAAGGCAGAAGAAGTGCCAACAGCAACTTGGTCTCAAAAGCCTCAATAACCACCCACTCACTTTGATCATATTAGTGAAGATATTATTTAGGATAGATGATGAGCACTGTTGGTGAATATGTGGAGACAAAATCCCCACAAAATATCTCAGGTTAATTTATCCATACTGAGTTTTGCTAGTGTGAAGCTAAGGCTGTGACCCTATGTACAGTAATATTTCAATCGTAAATGTGGCAGGTGGGACTTATATACCCAGTGTGAATCTATGCATGTCATTATAAATTTAACTGAGCAATTCTCACTAATCAGTGCAGATAAAGTACAATACATAAGTTCAGTCTGCCAGTCATCTCGCATTTATTTCCTTTTTATGAGCCAAAATTAATTTTCACTTGGTCTCATTCCCTGTTCTGAGACAGAGAGAGGGAAAAAGAGAGGAGAGATGCAGATATCATCCTGTAAATTCCTGTAGGTTTCAATACTTATATCTGCTTTTCTTCCTAGTACTAGCAAAACAATTTCAATAGTTCCCTTAAAGCTCATCAGATATTTATATCTTATATAACACATCTGAAGTTTCACTATCCTTGGGGGCCCACATATGTTTCATAATCAGACTCCAGGGTTAGTTTTCTGTCTGCTTTTTGAAACTGCCCAAATTTACAGAGCAAAATTGGAAGCAATTAATCACTTTGGTTGGAGTAGAAAAACCACATTTTTCCTTCATTTTTCAATTCTACTCCTATTAACTATCAGCTTTTAGTAATAACATGAAACTGTTTAGTCAGTTATAGGAATAGCTACATCTACCAAGCTGAGTTTATAGCAGAATCTCAGGAGACTTCCTTCAAATTGAGTTCAGCTCTCAGTGAGCTCTATGTAGTTTTTTTAGCAACAATGTGAAAATAGTTTGCTACATCTTCCAGAATGTTTTTTTTTCAACTTCTGACAGTATCCAAGCAAGCAGAGAACTAGTGTGGGATATTGATTAAGGTACCAGGATACTGTAAGTTTTAGTCCTGCCTTAGTTCTAAAGCCAGCTGGGTGACCTTGGGCCAGTCACTCTCTGTCAGTCCTTGGAAGGAGGCAATGGCAAACCACTTCTGAAAAAAAACCTGGGTTTTATCCAGGTGATTGTGAAAAGCAATACTGGCTCAAAGCTACAAAAATTGAAATAAAGTCAATCAGGATTTTCTTCAGGTCTACCATTTAACCATTAATCAGATCAAAATCTGGGTTAGTTTTTTGAAGCTGGGTTAGTCCAGGCTGATGTATGCTACAATCTGCTTCAGATAGAATGAGACACAGCTTATGAAACCAACTACCAGTTATAAAAATACATAATTTAGTTTGGCTGTGTACATAAGAATTAAACAAGTATTTTTTTCTTTGAGTTGAGTTGGGTTCCTGATGGTTCATTTTCTATAAAGTTTTCTTAACAATAGCATGGAGGTGACTTGCTCCTGCATCCTTCTACGATTTTTTTTATTTATTTATTTCCTGGTATTCCCTGTAGAAAGTTAGCACCCACCCCTCTCCTAGGAGAATGAAATATTTTAAGAAATATTAAAAAAGCAGAATATTATATTTCCCTGGATGAGAAATAAAGAAACATGCTCTTGGAAAGCAGCCTCCATCTTTCTTACATTAGCACTTAGCAATAGCAATAGCAATAGCAATAGCAATAGCAATAGCACTTAGACATATATACCACTTCACAGTGCTTCACAGCCCTCTCTAACCAGTTTACAGAGTCAGTCTGTTGCCCCCAACAATCTGAGTCCTCATTTTACCCACCTCGGAAGGATGGAAGGCTGAGTCAACCTTAAGCCTGGTGAGATTTGAACTGCCAAACTGTAGGTAGCTGGCAGGCAGCAGAAGTAGCCTGCAGTACTGCACTCTAACCACTGCACCACCAAGGCTCATTAAGAGATAAAGAGATAGCTAGCTCTATTCATAAGCAAATATCCTCACCCAAGATCCAACAAAGGTAGGATTAGCCCTCGGTCACAATAGGAATTGCCCCAAACCCCTTCATTGCATCATCTCAGTTGCACCACCTCCAGTCAACCAAACTTAGCTCAGACAGACTCCTAGGATTTGTACAAGGCTCCATGGGAGTCTGACAACAACCAATAGAATACATGTTTTTGAACAGGAGCAGGAAGTTCAAGTGCAAAGCCCAAGAGAAGGTATAAAGACCCTCCACTCTCAACTCCATGTGGTCAGCTGCACCAGAGAACCATGTGCTTGGTGGTTCTGCTTCATCATTAAACCATCTTTCCAATCAGCCTCCATGTTTCCAGTGTCTTTCTCCCGGCTTGGGACTGAACCAGATGGATATTTCTTCCAACATCCCTAATAGTCTGTCATCCTGAGAGCAATAAAGCTTATTTTGAGACAACTCAAAATCAGGAAGGTGTTGCCATATAAGAATTAATAAGCTGAAGAGTAATTAATATGTGAACATATTGTTATTTTTATTCAGCACATAACATTTTCCAAAAGTAACACTTAGCAGACAGAGGAATAGCCTTAGGAAAGAGCTACAAAAACATTTTAAATATTTGTTCTTTAACTGTGTCTTTATTGTTGTGCATACACAGCAAGCCGTTCACCTAACGTCTTCTTCCTTTCCAATTATAAATTCAGTAGACTTCAGGTTTGTTTTGTTTTGTTTTTTTAAAACCCAATAGATTCTTTCATTTTCATCATGGAGGCAAGAAACAATTGTGATATCAAGTTGTCTGGTCTTATAGTGTGATCCTTTAAGCACAGGAAGAGTTCTGGTATTTGTCCTTTGAGGAAGAGAATGGAACTAGAGAGCAATAAAAGCTGTGACTTACATGGCTTTTTTAAAGGACTAGAAAAAGTTTTGGAGGACAAGTCTACCTAAATGACTTTCAGCTAAAACAACACAAAAGGTGATGGGGACAAACAATGAGAAAAAGCTTGTAGGTTTCTCAGCGGTTTGGTAGTTCTGCAAATAGAATACTAAACAGGCATCTGACACATATAACGGAGAAAAAAATCAGTTCTTCTGAAGATAGTTTTCTCATCCATTCTGTTACCAAAATTAAAAAACTGGTCTTCTTTTTAATATATACAGCTAATTCCTTGTTTCTACACACATTTATATCAATGAGATCAAAGAATTATCTAGAGAAAGCTTGGATATGGAGAATATTTTTAAAAGTTATTTTTTTCCTTTTTGATATATTCAACCAATGAGATATGCAACGTCCAAGACTCTAGAGATCATGCTGAGATCCAAATCATCTAGGCATACTTCTGATTGTCCATGTAGAGACCTAATGAACTCCATGCCAAGACCCTGCTGTAGTACTTAGCAGTGTTTAATAAGGACAGTTTGCCCTTGCCCAATATTTGAACTGATTACTTGGCTTTTGACATTACACTAAAAATCATGTGAGTATCAATAGGGACCACATGTAGTCCTGGGTTTAAGGTTTCCCTATTCTGATGGACATCTCTAATTTCTTTATGTTTCACAGTCTCAGTCTAAGTCCAGACAGCTTCTATTAGTTCTTTTAGAAGGGGGAAAACCATAAAGAGATAACATCTTTATTTGGGCTTTTCTGCAGACATGCTTTTAGATGAAAGGATGTATACCCACATTCTTTTGACATGTGTACACAGCATGAATGGACATGCAGCATTAATGTATAATTTCCAGCTACTAAAGCAATTGTGCCTTTTATATTTCATGTAGGTGTCCTGACCTCAATAATCATCCCCTTATCACTAATTTGAAAAAAAGAGTTTAGTTAGAGAATGGGAAATCTTGCTCTGACTTTTGCTTTTCTTTGGTAACAGGTCAGCCATGCACTTCCCAAGATACAATTTGACAGTAATACAAAACAACAACATTGAGGGGGGGAAATAATAATGGAAGAGGCAGATGTCAACAGCCTTATGATCTGTAATCACCAGAGGAAAAGAAATCAAAGCTGTCAGGCTTAAAAAGTTAAAAGGGCAGCCAGAGGAAAGGATAAATGAGGAAGGAAGAGAAGAGCAGAATGGAATCTCTTTTAATATATCAAACTGTATCAAATGTTGGTTTTCTGTAGTCATTCGATTAAAAATAATTATCTAGATTGAATATATATTGTAAGTTCTAAATTTTACTTTTAAAGATTTGTTAATTGATTTATATATAGCAGGAGTTGACAATACAGCACCCAGAAGCTGCCAGGTGGACAGTTATAAACCAAATAATATCTGTACAATTTTTTTCAATTGCCAAAGTTATGTAATATTTGGCTGTGATGAAGATATTTCAATTATTTCATATGAGTTCTTACAAGATTAGGACAAATTGGCTAAAATTGGACAATATGACAAGATTTGGAGTAATTGATATTTTTGCGGGTGGGAGGAGATACCTGAGACATTATGCAAGATAATATTGCTAATATATGGTGGTGTTCCATAAATTATTGGGTTCAACTTGACATCAATTATTTCTCAACTGCAGCCATTCTTGCCAAAGCTAATAGGAAACAAGACCATTGAGGTCAACAAGTCATTCAATTTCTCTCTTTTTTTCTTGAAAACAAATACAACAGAGAATATTTTAAAATAACAACTACACACATAGTAAAGTTCAAAATGAGACCATAAAAGTATGACTAAAATGGAACAACTGGTGAAACAAAAAAACAAAAGGATGTGGTCAAATATAATCTGGATATGGATACATGGATACAGACAGACAGACAGACAGACAGACAGACAGACAGACAGACAGGCAGACTAGAGCTGGAAGGGACCTTGGAGGTCTTGTAGTCCAGCCCCCTGCTCAAGCAGGACAACCTATACTATTTTAGATAAGTGGCTGTCTAATTTCTTCTTAAAAATCTCCAGTGATGGAGCGTCCACGATTTCTGAAGACAAACTATTCCATTGGTTAATTGTCCTCATTGTTAAGAAGTTTCTCCTTAATTCCAGGTTGCTTCTCTCTTTGGTTAGTTTCCAACCATTGTTTCTTGTCCTGCCCTCTAGTGCTTTGTAGAATAATTTGACCCCCTCTTCTTTGTGCCGCCCCTCAAATACAGGAATACGGCTATCATGTTGCTCCTAATTCTTCTTGTCTTCAGACTAGCCAAACCCAAATCCTGCAGCTGTTCTTCATATGTTTTAGTCTCCAGGCCTTTGATCATCTTAGTTGCTCTTCTCTGAACTTTTTTCAAGGTCTCAACATCTTTTTTGTAGTATGGTGACCAAAATTGGTTGCAATATACCGTATATATACAGCCCCTGATTCCCATGGAGGAGGGGCTGCATTCCAAATGATAAAAGACAGCAAAGTTTAGATAGTTTGATTGGGAGAAAGAGGATCAAGATATCTCCTCCCTTGAACTTTTCAGAGTAAATCTTTAAGAAGGCAAGTAACTGCTTTAATTTGGTAAGATTCTTTGGTAAGGTGAAGAACAATAAAGGAAACTGCTCAGAAGTAACTCTGCATGTCCTTCTTGGTTTTTGGAGCCTGACAAAGCAGTTGGCCCAGCTGAACTTCTTGGCATCTTCATTGCATAAACTCTATTCCTCCTTTCCCCTGACACAAAAAGGAAAACACTCTTTATAGTTTAATGTAGCTTCTTATAATTGCATGGATTGCCATCATTATATTTGAAAATGAAGTATAAAAAGTAGATTTCTTTCATGCTAATTATTGATACAATAGTCTTGTATTTTCTGTTACGGAAGACAAAATAGTTATTTGAAAACTAGAAAAAGTTTATGTGTTGATCTGAATTCAAAATGCCTGAGAAAGAGGGACTTTGTAAAAAGATAGCAGGTGTATATTCTGTAGACAACGACTCAATTGGACTAATAGACAACCAAAACAAGCCATCTGCTTCCTTCATTGCCTCTTTTAGCTATTTTCTCAGCATGGTTGCAAAACACATTGTTAATATTTTTGAGCTCAGAAGCTGATGCCTCAATGAGTGAACAGAAGTGGGGGAAGAAGAAGACATTCAAGATAGTTTTCTTCTCTCTTTTAAAGTCATACTCAGAATATCTTCATAATGTGACAAAAGTCCCTTATGTATTACCTCTGCTCAACCACATCACACCGAGGGGTGGAAACCAGCTCCAGTACTACAGTGTTTCCCCAAAAATAAGACCTCCCCGGATAATAAGCCCTCCCCTGAAAATAAACCCTCCCCTGAAAATATTTAAATGCATGTGCAGCCGATCCCCGCCATTTCGTCTGGTTAGGGTTAGGGAGACAGAGCTGGAAATCAGGTAAGACGGCAAGAGGAGCCCCGTCTTGCTCCACACACCCCAAAATAATAAGAGCTCCCTGAAAATAAGGCCAAGCTTTTATTTCGGGGTTCAAAAAATATAAGACAGGGTCTTAATTTTGGGGAAACACGGTATTTGTTTTTTATCCAGAAATTTAGAAGTTTAACAACAATTGCAGATTTACAACTTTTATTTTTCATTTTCTGAACTAAAAACTACTCTCATTCACATACCTATGAATTTCTGTTAATGTCTACCTGAATTCAAGAAGCATCAAAATATTTACCTTCCCCCCCATAAATTTTCCAATAATGTTTGACCAGGACATCAAAGGTTAGCCAGACCCATTTGGCATTTTTATCATATTTCCCAGTAGGTTTCCACCAGAGTACAATAAACATGTAATAAAATAAAACATTACAAGAAAAAGAAAATAGCTAATTGTTTTCTGACATGGAACAATATAACAAGATTTAATTATACCCAGACTTTCCTTATGGTAATCATGACTGAACAGTGTGCTGTGGCCTTCCAGAAACTCTTTATGAAATTGTATTAAGATAATAACAGTAAAAGGGGACAGAGAGAATATTGTATACAGGCAGTCCTCAATTTACAGCAGTTTATTTAGTGACTGTTAAAAGTTACAACGGCACTGAAAAATCTGACTTATGATCACTTTTCAGTTATGACCTTTGTAGTATCCCCATGATCATGTGTTCAAAATTCAGATGATTGACTACTGACTCATATTTATGACTGTTGCTGTGTCCCAAGGTTACTTGATCATCTTTTGTGACCTTCTGTCAAGCAAAGTCAATGCAGAAGCCAGATTCACTTAACAACCGGGTTACTAAATTATCAACTGCAGTGATTCACTTAACAAGTGTGGAAGGACAAGTCATAAAATGGGGCAAAACTCACTTAACAAATGTCTCCCCTAACAACAGAACATTTGGGCTCAATTGTGGTCGTAAGTCAAGGACTACTTGTACATAGTTAGGAGTAGATAAAGATAAGTTCCAGGGGCTTATGTTACAATCATGTGAATATTTTCTCTTGTCCATTTTTAACGAGGAGCCAAAGTTGTTGACCAGGATTAACTGGGATAAAAATTTCTTCCCACAGATTAGTAATTAGCTAATATTTCACTTGGCAAATGCTCATGCAGTCTCTGTTGATAGACAACCCAGGTCCAGTGTCAAACTTGCATTCAAAATGTAGTGAAGGTTATAAAACATTGTTCTTAAGGACTTGGACTGAATCACCTCCACATTCTGTACAACTTTTATGCACAGGTTTGTGTACTATAAAGTGTTAGGATCAGCACTTTGGCTCTAAATATTGTGATTGCAGAGAGAACATAATTACTTCCATGATGGTTGACAAATCTCAGTATTGCATTAGACGTTTTTTGTGCATGAGATGAAATTGTTTTTTTCCTACCGTTTCCAGGTATTGCAAGACCGAAACATTCCTAAGCATTCAAAGGTCTTTATTTATTTATTTATTTATTTATTTATTGGTTCGATTTATATGCCGCCCTTCTCCGGAGGCTCAGGGCGCCTTACAATGCTTTAAGCAATCGCCTTCATACTTTTGTATATACCTGCTTAGTAGTGCTTTCGCCCCCCCCCCAAGTGGTGTTTTGTTTTTTTTTTAATACAAAGTCAGCTTATTGCCCCCACAATCCGGGTCCTCATTTTACCTACCTCGGAAGGCTGGAAGGCTGAGTCAACCTTGAGCCTGGTGAGATTGGAACTTGCAGTAATTGCAGGCAGCTGGTGCTATTTAATAGCACGTTAGTCTGCTGCGCCACCAAGGCTCTTCTTGATTTGCTTAATCTGCTTGTTGTTGGTTTTCTATTGATCGACTGTGTTGGCATATCATTTTATGAAAGCAACCACTTTTGTTTTGCTATAGTTAACTTCTAATTTTTTCTTCCTATAATAAGCATCTAAGGCTCATAAACTTCACCGAAGGCCAACTTGTATCAGATACTAGTTTATTTACTAGCATTGAGGGATGAAATTCACTTTTATTAGGGCTTGAATTAAGGAGTTGATATAAAAAATTAAATAAAAAAGGAGCTGGATTACAACCTTGTTTTACTCCTTTTCTAGTGGAAATTGGGGCTAGAAGTCCCCCATTCACTATGCATTTGAATTAAATCCATGTATTCTAGTGGAACATTATAATTAATCTAAGATGATGGCAATCCATAGATGTGTTCAATAATTTCAGCACAATCTCTCTCTAGAGATCAAATTAAACACAGCCTTCAAATCTACTCAGGCGGCAGAAAAGGAACCTCAAAACTGAGAAGAGTATTCTCTTACCAGATGGTTTAGGATAATACATTAATCTATAATTGATTGTCCTGTGCTGAAGCCTGCTTTTTCATCAGCTAGGACCTGCTCTTGTTCTAGCCAAATATAAATTTCTTACACAGATGTCTAATATAAAGTTTACTAATAACAATTAAGAGTCTGATTACAGTATACAGAAATTAGCTGGAACAGTTTTGTTGCCTCTTAAAAAAAGATTGAGGCTGTGTAATAGAACAATACCAGTTTTTGGCATAAGGATAAACTAATCAATACATGTTAAGGAGAGGGCAGCAGGGGCCCCCTCCACAACTAATAGCTTTTATTAGTTGTGTCTGCTGAAAACAGATCTCCACCTACTTTCCTTTCCTTTTTTCCTTTTTCTTTTTTTACAATAGTTGGACTATAAGTTTGGAAGTTTCCAAGGGTGAAATTAAAGGGCGATTAGGAAGGGAGTTTATGGATAATTTAGAGGAGGGTGTAGAAACTTATTAACTTCCCAATCAAAACATGTTGAGGTATAGCTAAAATGGCTAGTAAGTTAGCACCTCCACGCTATTTTTATAAGCACACCAACTATGCTGTTAAATATGTAAAGAAAGCCTTTGTAGACAGTTGACATGGATGCTGGATCAAAAAATGGATATAGAGAACATTATGCCTAATTAGAATATTATACCTAATAGCTGTCCTGCTCCATTCCATCAGAGATCAGTGGAATGTAGGAAATGGGAGCATTTCATGAGTTCTGCTGAATAATTGGGGTCCTTTTACAAAAGCAAACGTTTAACTTTTCAGAATTGATGTTTGAATGTGCTTTTGTTCTTTTCCTGCCCTGTCTTTTCTTCATTTTCTTTCATAAAAGGCATTTTAACCTGTAAATCAGGTTAACAGTCAGGTCAGTCTTGTGCTGCTGATTTTATATAAATTATTTAAAGCAACTTTTTGGCTTGAATATCAGGGTAAAAGTACTTCAAATTAAAAAAAAAATCCTCTAGTGTTAACACAGGCATGGTATTAATCCCAGCAATGAAATTAAGAGAAGATTACATATTTCCACCTGATAGAAACCTTGTAATCTATTTTTTGTAGTTTTAATTTTTGAGGCAAATCTTTGAAGCAGGCAAATATTATTTCCTTTGAATGCTCTGACTCATCCCTAATGAGGCTTACAAAGAGCTTAACAAGCAATAGAATTGAAGTGAAAGATTGTAAAGCAAGGAAAATTATACACAATTTTAAGTTCTAAAGTAACCCATGTTTATATTATGATATATTTATTATATTATTACTGGTCTGTAAACTAGCAGAAAGTATGCTGGCACACATTGAATTATTCTAACAATGGAGACTTATAAAGCTATAGGAATGTGTCAGGTAACTGGTGTGGCCCTTACAGCTTTAATTTTTTTTAAAAAACCCATCTGATGGGTCTCCTGACCACATTCTCTTCCCTCTAGGCATCACCTGATAGTAGGAAAAATAACTACCAATGATTCTTAATGTGTGGGGAAAAAGAACTGGGTAAGTGTTGTTATATGCTTTGAATAGGTTTCAGTCTTTTGAAAGAATGCAAAACCTGTGTCCATGGCCCGAACTAACAGGCCATGGGTGCAAAGAAAGGAATGCAGGCAGGGGTGGACTTCAAAAATTTTAGCAAGGGGTTCTCTGCCCGGTTGCTGTGTGGGCGTGGCCATGGTGGGCATGGTCTAATCGGCCTCCTGCACCATGGTGGGGCAGGGCATTTTTGCCCTCCCTGGGTTCTGGAGGCTTTCCTTGAGCCTCCCGGAGGGCAAAAGCAGCCTCCCCAGGCCCGTTTCCAGCCTTCCTGAACTTCAGGTAGGCCTATTTTCCACCGTCTTTGAGTCTCTGTGTGTGCCCTGCACTTACCTGCATCCAAAACAAGCTGTGTGGCGACTCCTGGGAGGAGCAGGGTGGGAGGGGGCGGAGTGAGATGGGATGGGATGGGATGGGATGGGATGGAATGGGCCAGCCAGGAGTGGGATTTGGGGGTTCTCTGAACTGCCCAGAATCTTAGCTAGAGGTTCTCTAGCAAAAAAAAAAAAAAAAGATTGCTAGGCCTTTATATGTGGGGTCCTTGGCACTCTCTGAGTTCGGTTGTTTTCTTGCAGAAATTTCATTAGTCTAGTAATCAGTTTGAGTAATGCTCATCCGTGTTAGTGGGGAGTGGGGTTTGCTTTCAACTTACATTGTTGTGGCTTGCTCTGTCAGTGTTTATGGTTCTTTGGTTGGGCTGTTTACTGTTAGCTTGTTTGGCAGTTTTTCGATTGAGGTATTGTTAACTTCTTGATTGTTGGTCTGATGTTAATACCAATAGCAATAGCATTTAAACTTATATACTGCTTCACAGTGCTTTACAGCCCTTTCTAAGGAGTTTACAATCAGCATATTGCTCCCAACAATCTGGGTTCTCTTTTTACCAACCTCAGAAGGATGGAAGGGTGAGTCAACCTTGAGCCGGTGAGATTTGAACTGCCAAATTGCAGGCAGCCTGCAGTCAGCAGAAGTAGCCTGCAGTACTGTATTCTAACCACTGCACCACCACGGCTCTTATCTTGGTGTTAATCTATGCTCATCTGGATGTTGATGCTGGTGGGAAGTTTTTTTTGGGGGGGGGTGTTCCCTTTTTGGCTTGTTGATTGTCTCTTTTGCACAGTATGTAGATGTTATTTATGTCTATGTGTTTATTGATGGCTGATTTGTCAAAATGTTTCCAGGAATTCTTTAGCATTTTTGTACTTAGTTTGGTCTAGGATGGTTTCCCAATTGAAACTGTGGTTGTGAGTCCATATGTTATGAAATTAGAGTTTTCATCATGTCTTCTGTTGGTGTTCATGGATGTGCTCTGTTAGTCTTCTACCTGTTTGTCCTATGCAGTGGCTGTTGCAGTCTTTACACTGTATGTTATAGATTAGAGTTCCCCAAAGTTTCTGGCTTTGTAGACCGGCGGGGGGTGAGGGGATGGTTTTGTGCACATGTGTTCGTAGCTCCATTTGCATGAGATACATGCATGCATGCCTGCCACTAATGTAAATGGAGCACACATGCACAGATTCATCCACTGTTTGCAAAGTGAAGATGCACGTGTGTGCCAGAGGTGGGTTTCAGTAGGTTCTGACCAGTTCTGGAGAACCGGTAGCAGAAATTTTGAGTAGTTCGGAGAACTGGTAGTAATAAAATCTGACTGGCCCCACCCCCATCTATTCTCTGCCTCCCAAGTCCCAGCTGATCGGGAGGAAATGAGGATAGCAGTAACATTCCCCTGGATTGGAGAGGGAATGGAGATTTTACAGTATACTTCCCCTGGAGTGGGGTGGGAATGGAGATTTTACAGTATCCTTCCCCTGCCATGCCCACCAAGCCACACCACACCCACCAAGCCACACCCACCAAGCCACGCCCACAGGACCGGTAGTATAAAAATTTGAAACCCACCACTGGTGTGTGCACATGCTCACTTGGCTGTTTCTGCAGCCCTGTTGCAAACCCCTCATGACCCACTAGTGGGCTGCAGCCCACAGGTTGGGCCCCCCTGTTTTAGATGATTCCTATCTTTTTCCTTCTGGGGCTGCTGTTTACTTAAGATGTTTTGGAGGGCTTTGATTTGTGTGCTACATTGATGCCATGAGGTTGTAATAATCTGTTGGTGATTTCTGAGATGCTTTTGGTGTATGACAGTGTTATCTTTTTTACAGCTTGGTTGGTTGTGCTAATATTAGTTTGAGTGGTTTGCACTTTTTGATGAATTCACATGGATATCTATTTTGTTGGAAGATGTATAAATAATCTGTTTCCTTTTTCTGCTGTTCAGAGTTGCTGCACTGTGTTTGTGCTCTTCCAAGTAGAATTCCTACAGTTCTTAAAGTTCTATTGGTTTAATATGACTGAGTATCTAAAAGACTGGATTTCCCATATAGAGTCTGCTCACCCAATCCAGGCAGCCAGAAAATACCTGCTGAAGGTGTTCAGATACAACAGCTGGATGCACAAGGACAAGCATTCTTTATGGCAGGTCCTCTCCCATTCTTACAGCTTGTCCCAGAGGTGAGGCTGTATCATCTTTTCATGGTCTCTGGAAACTTGTAAAATGCCTAGAAGGCCATTAGCTATTGGTTAAGATGAAGCCATCAGATCTGATCTTTATGGATGTTTATGCACTATTTATGGATGGTCTATTTTATGGTTACTATTGCTACTTTGCTATTGTTTTAGTTTTAGTAGCTGCATCCTGCCCTAGTCCATTTGGATTGAAGTGGTAAATAAAATGAGTGTGGAGGGAATGTTAATAATTAAAAGTGTTGAGTCAGAGAAACAGCAGGTCTAAAAAAGAGAGTTTTGAATCCCAGAATTTAACAGCAACATTAGTTTTTAATTAAAGAAATCAAGCAAACCATATGCTAGATGTTAATAAATAGTGGACATAGAACAATATTACAGAAGAAAAGCCAGAACAACATTACATTACATAGAAGACAAGTGAAGAAAAACCCATTCAATCTACCAAAAATTATGTTTTAAAAAATTGCTAAGAAAGCGACCTTTGAACTCACTTCTTAATCAGTTTGACTCTTCAGCAATACAAGACCAGGCCAGGATGGAGTAGATTTTTCCTCCTTTAATAAGGACATTTGATCTATACATATAAATTGGAACTATGCCATTCCACCTTTTTGTGTTCATGAAACTTTAACACTGTACACTAATAATGCTACTTATAAAAGCCCATTATGCATAATTAAGCCTGAGAGGTCTTGTTTTCCAAAATAAATGGATCTGCCTTTCTATTTTGCACCAGAATGAATATTAAATAGTGGACAAAAGTATTCCACAGAATCGTGCTAATAGGATCTATTAAGATTCTATTGTTTTTCAATATTTATAAATTTAGGAATAAGAACAGCTCATTTTGCAATGTTGCAATATTTCCTGCAGATTTGTGAGACAAGCATTATCCAAAATTCTTTGTCTCTCCCCTCTCTGTTCAATCCACCATCTTTTCTGGCTCCTTAGATATCCCTCCCTCTGATGCTTTCCAAGCTCTCCAGCATGATTTTTGCTACTTTCCCCCAACAAAAAATGTGGTAGTGCTTTGCTGTTTGAAAAACAAACATGATGACATAAGGAAGACAATGTGGAGGAGGCACTGTCTGGAGGGAGTAGTAACTGGCTGAATAGGAGGATGGACTTGATGAGGACATTTGTACACAACTGCTACAAAAGGCTTGAAGCTAGCACTATGCAGAAATTGTCCTGATCCTGGTGGGCTGTGGGAAAGGCTATGATTGAAATCATTCCAGTTTTCATATGAGTATACCAAATCTTTTAAAAATTAAAAAGGTGTGTGGATAGAGAGGATTGATAGAAGAGAATATTTATAGCTGAAGGTTGAGTTGTGGACTCCTTGGTGCTTTCTGAGCTTGGTTGTTTTCTTGCAGACATTTCATTACCAAACCAGGCAACATTAACAATACTAGCAGGGAATTTGGTTTGATCTCAATTTATATTCTAGCGCAGGGATGTTAAACTCAAGGCCCACGGGCCGGATATGGCCCGCAGGGTGCTTAGTTCTTGCCAGCAGGCTTAGATTTGGCCAGCAGATCTGGCCAGCAGCCCTGGAAACAGCAAAGGACTGGCCCATGGTGCCTCTGCTAGTGAAAACATAACTCCATTTTCACTAGCAGAGAGTTGCAGAAGGCTGTCGCAGCTGAAAGCCGAGCTCTCGAGGGCCACACACGGCCTTCCCAAGCTCCATTTTTGCTGCCAAAGGGTTGCAGGAGACCATTGCAGCTAAAAACGGAGCTTGCACGGGCTGCAAGCAGCCCTCTTGAGCTCCATTTTCACTAGCAGATGGTTGCAGGAGGCCGTTGCAGCCAAAAACGAAGCTCGGAAGCCTGTTTTTGCTGACAGAATGCTCGAGGCACCACAGGTGCCCCCGACACAAGTGGAGCTGGCTCCTCCCACCCTGGCCATGCCCACCCCGGTCCCCCAAGGTCAAACACAATCCCTGTTCTAGCAGCTTGCTCTGTCAGTGTTGGTGGAAGTGTTCCTGATGGTTCCTTGATTGGGCGGTTGTTTACTGTTAGCTTGTTTGTCTCAGTATAAAATGAGAGCAAACCCCACTCCTACTAAGCACTGATGATGTTATCTGGCTTGGTAATAAAATGTCTGCAAGAAAACAACAAAGCTCAGAAAGCACCAAAGACCCCATAGTAAAGGATTGCTAAGATCAGTTGCTTTTCTGTGTCCTTGCATAAATATCATTTTCTCTCTCTGTAAGACAAAGCACATCTTTACCTTGACTCTATCCTCTGGTTTTGAAATGCCCAGATTTACACTGTAGATGGGAAAGCAATTATTTTATCTAGTGCTGACAGGATGATTCTATCTTTTGACATAGATTCTCTTCATTCTTCTTGTTCCTTTCAATTTACAAGCTGATAACGTTGTAAATCAGTTGCAAGGGTTGCTGACTTATATTCCTATGTACTCCATGAAATACTCTGGAAGAATAGTGTTGTATGTTGAACTTGGCAATGTAAGTAGTGTTATAGGTATACCTCATAAACTTTTAAAGCTGGGGCTTTTTAAAGACACAAGTGTTCTTGGCTTTGTTTGCTATGGGCACAGAGATTGCTTAATAAAAGAAACTGGCTTTCTTTAGAGGCAACTTTTCTACCACAATATTTACTAGGGGGTTCCAAAATCTGCTAGTTTTAAAACACATCCTGGAACCCTCATGAACAGGCAAAACCTTTGAACTCCGATCCTTCACCTCGACTTGATTGTAACACAAGTTGCTTGTTATTTATGTAACTTGTTAACTAACATTTCAAGAGTCCACAGAACTGCTTTCATTTCCATTTGACAGAACTTGCTTGGAGAGCAAAGATGTCCCCTGTGGCTTGAACAAAACTTCTTAGACTTCTCTGCCATGCCAGTTTGGTAGGCAGACTGAATTAAAGGACAAGCAGAAGAACAGAGTAAAGATAAGAGGAGAAATACAAAATGCAGAATTGTTCAACTGGGAGAGGAAAATCAGAAAGGAACAACTATGTGGTTTAAATATGTGGGTCGTTCCCCCCTCCCATTTTAATCCATTTACTCTTTCCAGCTGAGAGCAAATGTATAAACTCCCCCCCCCACACACATACACGTACTCATGCTTTATACTTAAAAATGGATTACTCCGCAGATTGATTTTGAGCTTTATTATGCCAGTATCTATGAATGTCCTTTCCCTGCATGAGGTTGTAAAGCTATATTCTAATAGTCTACATTGCGGATAGTAAATTTTTCTTGATCTTGGCAGAATGGAGCCCCAAGAGGGGAAATGATTGGAAGTTTTGCAATTCCTTTCGAATTAGCATGCAAGACAGGGTAGCCTTGCAGCAGGATTATTACTGTGGCTGACAACCTTGTGTCCCAGTGGAACTCTCCAGTCAACTAACAGCACCACCAGCAGCAAGAGTTTTTACACCTTGTAGTCAGAGAACCAAAAGAAAGTTAATATTGCATACCTGAAGGCATATATAAAACTACATGAAAAATGAAAGCACCTTGCTTCTTGTAAAAACAAACATCCTTAAGTCTCCTGGAAAGCATCATCATAAATAAAACAAATCTTCCCTTTTCTAGAAGCTTGAACATAAAACTTTGGAGAGAAAAATATCCTCTATATAAATTTCTCATGTTATCTAGCAATGAATACCATGAAAGAAAGTAGTTCTTTGTATTGAAATGTCAGAGATCCCCTTAGGCAGAATATGAATGGGAGAAATAATTCTTGACATAAACATCTTTCCAAGAATTCATAAAATTAATTCAGAAGAAGTTAGGAATAGTAGAAAGACATCCATGACTTGTATGGTAAATTGGAAAGCCTATGAACCTAACCTAAACGACCTCGCTAAATACGTGATGGAATTCCACCATCATTTTGGGCTCTTAAATTAATTCAGAAATAGCCTTAACTTTCTAGAATTCTTTCTGATTTTAAGAACGGAAGAGAATGGCATCTGTATCTTATTTTCTTCTTTTGCCCTACAATTCAGTAGGGATGAGAAAATTCCATCCAGAAATTCTCACTGTAGATTGTTTTCCACATAACCAGGTTGGTGGTTGCTATGAAGGAAATAATTAGAGGCTACTTTGGATAACATAGACTCTCAGGGCATCAGTCTTGATGACTTCAATTTAATTAAAGCAAAAAAAGGGTGCATGAAAGTAAAAATCTGCCTTGTGGCATATTGGGTGTTAAGCAAATTTTATGGTTTCTTCCCTAATGTACAGGAAAAATGTAAGTCAGGTCTTTAAAATAAAAAAGCCTGTTACACTATGAAAGCAAAACAAAAAGTGCATTTTGAAAGATAGAAAAGGATAACTTGTTGTCCTTTGTTTAAATTTTATTGTGTATTTGGTTTTCCCTAAATTTGGTAATGTAATTATTGAACAAGAATATCATTTATTGTAATAATTTAGCTTAACTCTACAGTTGCTGGTTTGTTTTGACACCTAAGTATCATAAAACTCCTTAATATTATAGACCAATGTGTATTTGTACATAGAGAATAAGATCAATTTGGCTAAATCAAACTAAGCAGATATCAGATTGCAGCCTTAATGGGGGGTGGGGGGATTGTTTTTAAAAATCCAAGTAAGTTCCTAACTGGATTAATAGGGCAGGCCTGGGATTCCTATTGCTAATGTGTCTCAGTTAGGTGGGTGGATTTTGTTCATTGTGAAATGGGAAGTTTCAAATATTGCATCATCATCTCTTAAAAATAGGGTCATTAGATGAATAGTTTAACGACCTAAACATTACTGTGGCTATGGTTGATTCCAATCTTACACTTTCAGAGATATCTTAGGTCTCTCTGACATGGCAAAGAAGCCTCAGCAAAAAAGAAGGATATCCAGATCATAGTAAATTCTCTGTGCCCTCACCTAAAGTCTGAAGCTTGTCTTTGAAATGCAGTGTAGAGATTAAATCATGACTCCTGAGAAACAAATAGGTATTTATTTCTAAAATACCTCTTTTAATTTAAATGCAAATTGAGGTATGCCGTGTTATCAGAAGGTCACTTGTGCCAACAAAGCATATAATTGGAGTTGGTGCTACAATTGGGTTTCTGCATCTCAGGCTTTATTTTTAAATTAGAATTTATTGTGGGGTGAATGAGCCTCGTCTATTTTATTTCTTTTCACCAATTCCTTTTTCTAATTTGGATTTCATTTGGATTTCTAGTGACCCATTTTGGTAAAAATAAGATGGGGCTTTTCTTTGTATTTTCTAGCATTCCTGCACTAATTTTGTTTTACTTTATTAAACTAAAATAATAGACAGGAGAAACAAAGAAAGTTCAGCTGCCTCTTGAAAATGCACCTTTGGGATAACCATGACCTGAATGACTGGGAATCTCCACAGACTCCATAGACAATATAATAGAGAAATAACAAAGTAAAACTTAAGCATATCCAATCTGATCCATTTCCAATTGTATCACAATAAAACATTGCCACTGTTAAGAAAATTTTCAATCAACCAACTTGGTTGGGTCCCTGCATTATTTTGAGACATTCTGCAGATATACTTTTGATAATAAGTAAGATCAAAATCCCAAGCAATGGTTTTATTTATTAAAATTTATTTGGCCACCTATCTCACGGAAAGTGTCTCTGAGCGGCTATTTAATTAGTAATCAACTTTATATAGCTGCCCATTTCACCTCAAGTGCCTCTGACTGCCTATTTATTTATTCATAAAATTTTATATGGCCATCCAATTAATGGAAAGTGATTCTATATGGCTATTTATTTATTAATCAAATTTAATAATAATTTTTATTTGTAAAAAAAATATTTAAGCTTTACTTGCTAAATTGTAAGATGGCTGATATTTAGACCTTGAAAGGAGACATTTATCAGAATGTGAAACTACTTCTTAAAAGTGAAATAAATTTTAGAAGTTTTGTACTACACACCTAGCAAGTCATGCAAAAGTTCCATACATAGCATAGCATATGGCATAGCAATAAGGTACCATCTCTTTTCTTTGTTCTGAGAGCTGAAGGGAAACTAGATTTGCATATAACATTTTGATAGGTTCTAGATAGCCCTTTCTACAACTATTAAGCACTGGGATCTGGTAACTCCTAAAGCTAATAAGGTATCTTTATGCATATGATAGCAATAGCAATAGCACTTAGACTTATATATCGCTTTACAGTGCTTTACAGTCCTCTCTAAGTGGTTTACAGAGTTGGCATATTGCCCCCAACAATTTGGGTCCTCATTTTACCCACCTCGGAAGGATGGAAGGCTGATTCAACCTTGACCTTGGTGAGGTTTGAACTGCCAAATTGCAGGCAGCTGGCAGTCAGCAGAAGTAGCCTGCAGTACTGCATTCTAACCACTGCGCCGCCACCACCATAATCTAAAATGTGACAATCCATGAGTTCAATTCCTAGTAGAAGGTTTGAATTCTGTAGAATAACATTTGGCCACTTGTAACTGAAGAATCCCAATAAAAACGAAATGGAACACATAATGCTTCCTGGTCAATGAGACTGAAAAAATATCACACAAAATATACACTGTATAAAAACAGGGAAATCATATAGAAGACACTTTAAAACTCTGTGTGAGGAGACATGACATAATATCTGTATTTCTCTGCTTTAAAGGAAAGTTGGCTGGGTATACCATTCTGATAGCTTACAGGCAAGTTATTAAACTATTTTGTGCACATTCTGACAGAAAATTAAACTTGGAAAACAATATTTGGCATCATAGAATGAAGATAGAATAGAGGGGACTTAAGAGATGTTTAAAGGATGCTAACCACTTAAAGAATATTTTAACTCTTTCAGCAAATTGCCTAGAAAACAACTGAGATAAAATTCTTCTTGCTTCGTGATAACTCTAAGAACATATTTTACATTGGACAGCAGCGGAGATGATGCCAAAAGACAAAATCCTGAGCTTAACACATAAATTCAGTGATGTGTTACAAGTCTTAAGATCTTATCTGAGTGAAAGACAAATTTCCCTCAGCCCATTGATTCAATGTTTCATACTAATCATTCTGCTTTCTTTTAAACTGTATGAGTGTTAGAACTTTCGTCTTATCTTTGAATGAAGGAATGGTTCTTGATATAAGGAGCAGATACTAATTTGCCTTGATGAACCATTTGTTTAAGACAATGATAACAAGCTACTGGGAGACAAAAATGAAGAAAAAGCACTTGCCTTTTCTATTTTAGTAACCGGATCCCTAGAGAGTGGCAAAGTGCATCAGGCCATTAGAAAAAAAGGGCCTTAATTTGAAAATATATTGAACTATTTACTAATTTAGAAATAAGTGTTTTGGCTTGTTTTTAGGTCACTTAGGTAGAAACCCAGGTTTTCCTTTCTGAAGGAAAGTTCACAATTTTCTTATTTTGCAGATATATGATTTGAGGAACAATTTCATTCATGATCAAATGAGCAGTACCTAATTCATTTTAGGAGCCATAATCTTAAAGTCCTATCCACCTAGAAATTCAGGCATGGGGAGAACAATCTGCAACCTCTAAATATAGCAATTCTACATTTAGTAGGAAAAAGAAGGTACAGTAATAATTTCAAGTAATTGCTACTGCTTAATTCTCTACCTCTCCTGATATTTCATTTCTCAATTAAAATTGAAAGGAAAAAAATACTTGAAAGGGAAGAACTTAAACATTGCATGCAGAATGTTTCTTGTAAGATTATTTTGTAAGAAACTTTGAAAAAAGAAACTTTGAAGAAACTGTATGAAACTACGAACTGGGTTCTTCTAGAGACTGATGTGATACAGATGTTTCTTAAACACTCATATATAAATTATTTTAGAAGAGTCCATGTTTCTTGATGTTAACCAGGGTAGTAAAGTAAAAATAAACCTATGAAGAGCTTCAACAAGACATTTATATATAAGGGAAATAGGGAAAGTAGTAGCATCTTCTCATACCCTTTGAGAATAAATTGTCTTTTTTTCCTTTTGAAGACAATTGACAATCTTCCTCTGCTTTTGGGAGACAAATTTAGAAGAATTTGAACATTTTATATGTTTAATATTTGGATGTCATAGATGTCATAGGCTACCTAGAGTCTCATGAATTGATAGCGAAGGAAGGGAGGGCGGGAGGGAGGGTTAGAACCAGGGGTGAAATGCTCCCGGTTCGGACCGGATTGCTCCGACTGGAGTGATGGTGGGTGGTTCAGAGAACCGGTAGCAAAAATCCCTGCCCCCCCCCCACCATGCCCAGCTGAGCCGCACGATCATCAGAGGCTTTTTTTTTACTTTTAAAAGCATTTTTTCTACAACCTCTTCTGAAAAAATGCTTTTAAAAGTTTTTTTAAAAAGCCTCTGATGATCGCGCGGCTCAGCTGGGATCATCAGAGGCTTTTCAAAGCATTTTTTTCTGCAACCTCTTGGCCAAAGAGGTGGTAAAAAAATGCTTTGAAAAGTCTCTGACGATCCCAGCTGAGTTCCCTGATTGGCAGAGAGGCTTTTCAAAGCATTAGAAAAAATGCTTTGAAAAGTTTTTTTTAAAAAAGTTGGCGACGCCCACCCAGTCACATTACACCCACCACCACCAAGCCATGCCCACAGAACCGGTAGTAACAGATTTTACATTTCACCCCTGGTTAGAACTGAAACATTAGTCTTACAAAGTAAACATAGATTTAGGATCAAGAGAAAAGTATATTTTATCATAAAACACATAAACTATGGAATTCATTGTCAGCACTTGTGGTATTGTAATTTGGATGGTTTTGAAAGAAGACTGCATAGGTTCATAGAAAATCAGACTACTGATATTTATTACAAATTTGCATATTAAGATGTTAGAAATACTGACAGGTGAGGGCAAAGTCTAACAAAACCAAATGAAAAACCCCAACCCCAACCATGCACAATACACACTGTACAATACTGGCATAGAACTAGCTTAAAATTCTTAAACCTTCTAATAAGGTTTCTTCTAATGCTTCTAAGCATTTACTCTTTATGAGGCTTACTGAAAAGGGCAAGCCAGGACATGTTTAAACATATACTGTATTGTGTAAACACAGAAACCTGTCTTTGGAATACTATCCTTCTGGGCTTTCTTAGCTAATTTACATGCTTCTCTAAGCTAATCTTTTGATCATGACTGCTTCATAGTTAAATCTTTTACCTCTTCTGGTGACATTGCTCTTACACACCAAAAGGAGATGCTTATGTACTGTATGCAATCTTTGAGTGCTATTAGATAATGTTTTCCCCAAACTATATCAGTTCTGTTCAGCTGCAAAGATGTTAATGAATATTAAAAAATGTCCATCTTGCAGGCTCGATAATTGCTTTCTAATGAGTCTGCATAGGAAAGTTGTGATTATCTGCTCCTTAATTGTATCTTGGATAGCATTTTATACTTTTATTCTCACTTTGTATTTCACAATATATCTAAGAAATAATAATTCTGAAAAAGAAACTCTCAGTGAAGTTCTTTCCTGCAGGAAAGGACATTAAAATAAGGTTGAAAAGATCTATTAACTGCTATCTCCTTCAATAAAAAGGTAAAGTGACAGGAACTGGCATACAAATAAACTGTTACTGAAATAGCAATAGCACTTAGACTTATATACCATTTTACAGTGCTTTACATCCCTCTCTAAGTGGTTTACAGAGTCAGCATAATGCCCCCAACAGTTTGGGACCTCATTTTAACCACCTCGGAAAGATGGAAGGCTGAATCTCCTGGTGAGATTTGAACTGCCAAATTGCAGGCAGCTGGCAGTCAGCAGTACTGTACTTTAGCCACTGCGCCACCGTGGCTCAATAGGTAATGGAATGACTACTATCAAGGCCACTGATAGATTTCACTTTCTTTCAACCATATTGGGGGTGGGGGGGAATGCTGTCAAGATCAATACATTGCATCACCTTAAACTTTGGATGTTATATGAAACAAGTGAGAAAATGTTAGATTTAGATGTACGCCTATCATATTTTCCTCCCTGGAAGACAACTGGAAAAAGAAAGAACACCGCAGGTATTTGCCAATGAAACAGTATTTGTGGGGAGACTTGATTTGTGATATTACTGTATATTACTTGGTTGATGGACACCCAGCAGAAAATGGGTTACATCTCAAAACACTGGGAAGAATTTATTTGGCTGAAGTGTCAAATTTGAACTGATTTTTGGTATGTGTTGGAATCATGATTTAGAACTTCAGATGAGAGTTTATACCCTGCAAGTGTAAGAGTTCACTATACTGGGGTCTATTAAATCTCTCAGTGAAGGATTGGAAGCAACCTTCACCCATTAAGTTCTTGGCCTGCATTGTTTATAGACTTAAGAGGATGAGAAATAAGATGGGATTGAACTTTCAATACAGAAAGATAAATATGATTTAATAAAGAGAGCATAAACAGTGCACACAATACATAAGATTGCTTAAAAAAACAATAGAAAGGACAGAGTTGCAGTATATGTTTTAAAAAATACAACAGATACACTGAAATCTTTGAACTATGATAGTGGAGAAGACTCCTGTGAGTCCCTTGGACTGCATGGCGATCAAACTGGTCAATCTTAGAGGACATCAACCCTGACCGCTCTTTAGAAAGCCAGATCCTGAAGATGAAACTGAAATACTTTGGCCACCTAATGAGAAGGAAGGACTCACTGGAGAAGAGCCTAATGCTGGGAACGATTGAGGGCAAAAGAAGAAAGGGACGGCAGAGAATGAGGTGGCTGGATGGAGTCACTGAAGCAGTAGGCATGATCTTAAATGGACTCTGGGGGATAGTAGAGGACAGGAAGGCCTGGAGGAATGTTGTCCATGGGGTCACAATGGGTCAGACACAACTTCTCAACGAACAACAACAACAACAAGAACAACAACAAAAATATTGAAATCTGAAGGAAGAGAACTTGGTGATATTATTTATATAAATTAAATAAATGGTAAAAATTGTAAAAGCAGTACTGTTCCTGGTGTCCACTACCAACCACCCAGCCAAAGAAAAGATGTGAATGATGCCTTCTAAAAGCATGTTCTAGATCAGGGGTATCAAACTGGCAGCCCGCGTGCTGGATGTATCACGTGCAGGCTATACATCACGTGACAGCAACATGATGCTGTGAGTTTGACACCCATGTTCTAGATCTTTCAAAGAGATATGAATTGGCAATTATAGGAGAGTCAATATCTCAACATCTGTTGAGAGCAGTGGTGTGTTTCAAAAAATTTTACTACCGGTTCTGTGGGCATGGCTTGGTGGGCATGGCAGTGGAAAGATACTGTAAAATCTCCATTCCCTCACCATTCCAGGGGAAGGATACTGCAAAAAATCCCATTTCCTCTCAATCAGCTGGGACTCAGGAAGCAGAGAATAGATGGGGGTGGGGCCAGTCAGAAGTGGTATTTACCGGTTCTCTGAACTACTCAAAATTTTTGCTACCGGTTCTCCAGAATGGTCAGAACCTGCTGAAACCCACCTCTGGTTGAGAGGTAAACTCTGGAAAATATGGTCCTTCTAGAAATTTCCTGACTTGTCTTATCAACAACTTTATTTTTCAGAAAAGGAAGGCACAAAATGATCACTTAGCCTCCTTGAATAATGAATAAATTTTTTTTTAGCAAACAATATAGACATAGTGGGGGAAAATGTCCATGTAATGCTGGAATTCTTGACTGCAAAGGAAACTGAACCCGAGTATAATAAAATGCATATCTTGAGACTCCAAGAAAGCAGATTTTAATATACTCTCAACAGTGATAATTAGCTTTTGCAAAGTGAGAGAAGTTTACTGAAAAAGGAGCTAAAATGGGTTGTGTGTGTGTGTGTATATATATATAAAGTGTTTACCGAGACACCTGGTGTACCCCAACATGTGGGAGGGAGCATTCTGCTCCCTTTCGTCTTTTAGCTCCAACCCAGGAGCCCTCAAGCAGTTGCATTCACGACACACCATTTTATACCATATATATA
>WNWU01000004.1:2402671-2410171 GCA_012654045.1 Ptyas mucosa
TGTGTGTGTGTGTGTGTGTGTGTGTGTGTGTGTGTGTGTGTGTGTCTTTGATTATTCGGGTTTTCTCCCGCGTAAAATTGGAAGTGTCTTGGCAATTTTACGCGGGAGAAAACCCGAATAACCAAAGACCTACATACAAATACCCGCGAAAACCTCAGAAAACATATACTACCCAGCCGCGCGGGTAGTGACGGGAGCAACATGGCGCTCCCATGTAACACCGCTCCTGCGCGAGCTGCACTGGCTCCCGGTGGTCTTCCGGGTGCGCTTCAAGGTGTTGGTTATCACCTTTAAAGCGCTCCATGGCATAGGGCCTAGTTATCTGCGAGACCGCCTACTGCCACAAATGACCTCCCACCGACCCGTGCGCTCCCACAGAGAGGGCCTCCTCAGGGTGCCATCAGCCAAACAATGTAGGCTGGTGACTCCCAGGGGGAGAGCCTTCTCTGTGGGGGCACCTACCCTCTGGAACCAGCTGCCCCCTGAGATAAGGAGATCTCAAGACCTCAGTGCCTTCCGCCGTGCCCTTAAAACCTACTTTTTTCAACAAGCCGGGCTGGCTTAGGAAGAAATTTTAGATGTTTTTTAAATTGGTTTGTTAGTTTTAAAATTGGAGCCAAATTTATATGTATTTTAATTCTTAATATTTGTATTGTATGTTTTTAATTCTGGCTGTTCACCGCCCTGAGTCCTTAGGGAGAAGGGCGGTATATAAATTTTAAATAAATAAATAAATAAATATAAATGGAGCTGGGGAGAAAATGGGGATACTGGATCCAGTCAATGTGGCTGCACCAAAGGCTTAGCAAAATATTTAAAATCTTAAACGAGCAAGAACCAAAAACAAATAAGTGGGGGACACTAAGAAGGAGCACCAAGAAATATCCATGATTTATTGCTAAATGCAACCTATAGAATGGAAAATACCTGATAATAAGAGTGAAAGGATCTTGGATTTGCAGCTGATTAAAAGTCAAATATCAATCAACAGTAAAAAAAAGTTCTATAAAAATGCAAATGGAATTTTAAGCTACAATGGTGAAAATATAATTTCCAGTTCAGGGGAAGTCATAGATCCATTGAGTTCCACTTAATTCTGTTTTATCTTTACACATGAATGGATATTTAGGCTTTTGCATTCTTAGGAGGCTAGTGAGATCTTGAGGTTATGCTTAGCTTTTGATTAGACTTGCATGTTGCTACTAACAAGGGCAATTCTGGAACTGCCTCCTTATGAGCCCTGAATTAGCAAGTTCTCAGGACTCTGCTTGGTGCATGGACAACCCAGGCCAGCTTGCCCTCTTCTGTATAGAATAAAGCTTATTTTTGAAAGCAGGTTCAAATGATTGTACTCATCAGTTTGAATAAAGTTTGCCTCAAATCCTAAAGGGGGTTCAGTGGCTAAGCCAAAGAAAAGCAGTTCCTGAAAAATGGGAAGGTCTGAGAAGCTTAGTAGAAGAAATCAAACCAAAATCTCAAATGGAAATTTTGTATTTTGAAATAAGAAAGAAAATGGGTTTTCATGGCCTGTATGTGGACATTGAGGTACAGCAGAAAACCCTCTTGAACAGCTCCTTTTGTGAGGAGGTGAGCCCCAGTGGCACAGTGACTAGAATGTAGTATTGCAGGCTAACTTTGCCCACAGCCTGGAGTTTGATCCTGTTAGGGCTTCCATCTTTCCAAAGTCAGTAAAATGAGGACCCAGATTGTTGGGGGCAATATGCTAACATTAATATAAACCACCCAGAGAGTGCTTGTAAAACACTATGGGGTGATATATGAGGCTAAATGCTATTGCTATTGCTATTTTGAAAGCTCCTTCTCCCCCAGTCTAAATATTGACATTCCTCATTTGGTTCCAATTCATTTTTTCTTGCCTCTTAAAAATGTCCTTGTTTTTTTCTTGTCTTTCAGTATATAATTTGGATATGTATGCTTGATTTTGCTTTCTTCATCCTTCCATATTCAGGCTACAGTACTGTTCACTGTTTGCTTCTGATGTAATTTAGCAATGTATCTATTTCTTTATGCTAATATGGCTAAAATATTGATTAATTCCAATATTCTGTGCTTATATAATGTTAGTACTGGTCACCCATACTTGCCCATTTTTCATCTTTTCTGTATTCAGGACTCAGCTTTCACTTGTCTTAATTTCAAGCTTCTTTGCAAATACTTACATTTTCTTGCTCAAGACACTTTTTCTCTCAACTTCATACATTTTACATGTTTTGACTCTTTATTTTAATGATACTTTTCCTTAAGTAAAATTTGAAATTCCAAAATACTATCATTTTAGTTTGCAAGGGAACAGTTTTGAAATTCCCTCTCAGCAAAAATTAGGATGTTATGAACTTTGACTTTCAGACAGCCTGAACTAGTTTACTTCTTCAGGCTGTTTGGATTATTTAGCCAGAATGATTCAAAATTGGTTTACCTAGAAATGAATCACAGCAAGATCAGTGCAAGTTCAAACGGATGAACATGCAGTCAAGAAAAGATGTGTGTGCGCGCATGCGCACACACACACACACACACACAAATGACAAAAACCTACAAAAGTTCTCAAATGAGCATTAGGCAAAAGAAGGACTGATAATAAACTTGAATCCAGCCCGCCTGAGGCCTATCGCCAAACAGAAAAAAAAATAGGCATGTCCAATGAGGACTCACAGTAAGTAGGACAAACTTAAACTTCTACAGTAATGATTACTCATGTACAATTACATAAGTCACCATAGCACTACTGCATTAGAAAGAGAGGGATTTGAGATGTTTCCTTAGGGAAGACTTTTTCTTGCTTTACATATTTACAGAACAGTTGCCAAAAAGCTGGCTCATTAGCAAGCCTTTGTACTTATTCCAGAGATTTTTGTAGAATATTGCATTAGTGCTTCCATGTGAAAAGAATTTTGAAACACATGATTGCCATTTTACTATTCTTGGACTCTGGTTAGATGGGACAATATATCTGAAAAAGTAACTTGGCAGAAGAAAAGTAACACTTCTCAGTAGGTGACTGTCATGGGTTCTTTTTAAACTATACCCATTTGCATTGACTGATGCTCAAAAGATCCATCAGAAGCACTGGACTCCAGGCAATGTGGCTTTTATAACTCCCTATATGGATTGGAGAGATGTTTTATTTTGGAAATAAAATACATGAAAATGTTTACATGTAATTTCTTTCTATATTTATTGTCTTATACTGTGTTTCTATCACTATACATTGTTCACTATACTATATTCTATTACTATTATACTCTATATTACTTGCACTTTTATGCTATATTGTGCTATTTCTACTACAAGTATACTATTGCTAATGTACTACTACTGACATAATAATAATAATAGTACTTTAAGTCTTACACACCTTGATCTGCTTTTAAATTCTTGTCCTCTGATTTCTTCTATTGTTATTTTCTTCTTTAATAGTGGACAACAGATAAAACACTGACACTTTCCTAACACGGGCTTGAGCTGGCTTTGCTGTACCTCTTCTATTTCTTTTGGATACTTCCTCCTCTGTGGAAAAAAAAACTGTTCATCCTCCTGCTCTTCAAAAACACACACATCTCCTCCCCCATATCTTTAAGAGTTAATTTTTTCATAAACAATTCTGCTGGGCTGATGCTGGGGAGAAGGCTCAAATAGGAAAGGGGGAAAGGCAGCAAAATTGCCTGCAATTTTCTTAGAAGCCTGTTCTTCTACAGTGATGGGCCTGGATATATGACTGAGACAGTATTGGTCATTCCCTGGATTATCTCTGTTGGTACCTGAATGGGGCAATGTAACTTTCTTTGTTCTTTTAGACTTCTCAGTGCCTTTGGATGCTATTGACCATGGCATCTTATTGACTTGCCTGTGAAGGTTGCAGATGGGGAGTCCTGTTTTGCAGGGGTTTCACTCCTTCCTCTGTGAGTGATTTTAGCCTGTTGTAATGGAAGAGGAGAGGCCAACCCCATGGTCCTTTACTAGCATAAGGCGTCTGCTCTCAACCCCTGCTTTTTATTATCTTATGAAACCACTGAGGGAGATCATCTGACAATTCAGGGTACAGTATGCTTCTGAGGATACCCAACAATACATGCACATCCAGAGTCGTGGAATGGATCAACTCACCACAGTGAACTCACTATGGCCAATTCATTGCGGGACAACTCGCCATGGACAACTCGCTGTGGGACAATTCAGCAATTCAATTTAATTATTTAAAATAATTTTAAAAAGTATTTTCATTTTTGTCATTCACAAATTTTGTCCCTCCTTTGGCACTCTTTCTTTAATGATTCTATTCTATATCAGTGTAGCTGTTGTTCCATGGTGAGTTGGCCGTGATGAGTTGGCTGTAGCAAGTTGACCATGGTAAGTTGTCTGTGGCAAGTTGACTGTGGCAAGTTGTTATAGATCCCCCTGAATTGTTGGGGGGCTGCTGTTTATGTTGTCTTTTAAGATTACCCAGAAATTACAATTAGTCCAGAATATGACGGACATGGTCTTAATTGGTTCCCAAATTAGGAATATATTACATGTGAATGCACTGGTTAAAAGTATAATTCCAAGTACAATTTAAAGTGCTAGTGTTAGCCTAAAAATGCCATGATCATGTAAGAGGGAGTTCATTGTTGTCCCACATTTTTGGGATGTTATAGGAGGTGAAGCTGGAAGGTGCTGCCTTTTTGTAGTACAGTCAACGTTTTAGAACTGGCTCCTGACTGAGATCAGATTGCCCCCCCCTCTGGTAGATTTTTAAGAAGGCACTAAAAATGTACTTTTTCAAAGAGACTTGCAGCAATCTGTTTAATTCAGTTGTAGCTACTGTGATGTTGAAACCACTGAGACTCAGGAGATTGTAGCAGGAAAAAAATCAAATAGGTCTCACTCAAAAAGCGACAAGGTATAATATATCCACCTTGAAATGCTTGAAATGCTCTTGAAATGTAAAAAGGACAGCCTAATATATCCACCTTCTCACTGACTGAAAATGAGTTAGCAGTCATAAGCCTTACAGGAAAATTAGTTTTATCTTAGTTTTCTCTCCACTAGATTTCAGTTCCTGCATGATATGAAGCAACTTTATATAACAGGACGCTTTGAGTCATAATAAGCAAATACTGTATTCCTTAATGTTAAAGAATTAGCTTTATGCCAAACTTTCAAGTACTTCAAGGATAATATAAATCAGGCAACAATGGAATAGAACAATAGCAATTTTTTTAAAATTGCACATATAGCCTCCCCTCAAAATGAAAACTGGAAATCTAATGCTGTCAAAATGTCCTTAGACAATCTAGGTTACATGGCAGGACAAACAAGGCCTATTTGCTGAAGAAATATTAATCAACCTAGTCCTAATCAGAAACTACCCAATTAACAATTATGAAGTCACACTTTTTGGCTCAGTCCCTGGGATTGTTATGACCTAGTTACCTGTGCAAATAGGTAGCCAGGATGTAACAGTACCAGGGATGGAATCCCCAGGAAGAACTCTCTTGACTTTCCATATAATAAACACAAACCTGTGTGTAAGTGGAATATTATAGCATTACAAGCAGAACCAGCAGAAAAAGCCCCATGCTTTCCTCAAAATGCTTAGCATGTCTAAAATCACACAATAAAATCAAAACCATATTATAGTTTACTGTAATATGTGAACCAGGCCACAGCTGAAAAGAACTGACACAGGCTCCATGAACGATGGTCACTCTATACAAAAAGGAAATGAAACTATACCTGGAACTTTCCAAATTTGCACTGCAGATAACTTGCCTTTTCCCCCCCTATAAAATATGATTTCCAAACCCAAAGTAGCATCTCATGGGAATCGTTAAAATAAACCTTACCTATGACATCTGGTTTTGTAAGGTACTGTTTTTCTCTATTGAAAGGCACCAAATCATTTTCAGTATATTGTGAAACTTTTTTTAACCACTCTATGAATTAAAGATAATGGCCTAATTAGAGAATCACAGGTTGTAGGTGCATTTTTAGAATAACCATCAAGCAGTATAGAGTCTGAGCAGTTCAAAGATAAAAATACATATGGGATTTTTATATTGCAATGCATTTTATATAAAAGTACTGTATTGATTTATTGATCTATTTGAATAGTATTCAAAGGAATCCACAAGAACCTGAGATTTTGGCAAAATGATAAAATGTGATGTTATAATGTCAAGACACAAACTTTCTCCTTCTTCCCTTACGTACTTACATATAATGTCGCCATGCAAATATGAAAGGGGAGAAGTTTGTGTCATAACATTGCAATGCACATTATGCCTTTTGCACATGAACACACCCGCTACACAGATGTCCATTGTGACATTACGCTGGAATAAATAGGACATAGGTAGGGGAATCTTACTTCGCAACATCAAAAGTATTCAAATTAACCTAAATCATATGTACATGCCTACCCCCAAAGAAAGGAAGCAGGCTTGAATTATACCGTAGTAGCATTTTACCGGAGGATGACTGGCATCTGTCAATATCATAGTTCTCCTTTACCACCAAAAGAACAGCTAACCAATTATTTATAATTATAAAGACATACAAATAGCATTTACATGCCAGAGTAATAACATGTATTCTTAGATTTGACATTGGTATGTATCAGGCAGGTATCACAAAAGAGATTACACTGGTTTATTATAGCTTCTTTAAAACATATTCACTATCAGAGTTGTGGAAAATAGGGGTGGGGGGGATTGCCTCAGAATTTGTGAAAGCATAAATGAAGACTGACTTTGCTCTGGATCATTAAAGCTTATCCAGCTGCTCAAAATCTGCTCCTGGCTGTCTACTTGCATGGGAGGAGTGCTGAGACATGACATTTTACTGGGAACTAAGAACTGGTCTTAGATCAGCCAAGCTCTTGGGGCATGTAATTCCACATATTTATTTCCAGTCTCATGGTTTCAGAAAGACCTCAGAATTGTCCCTGAAGAGACAAAAGAGCACCAGAACAGCCCTGGATGTCTTTATTAAAGCAAGAAAAAGTTTCTGGAAACATGTCCAAGAATTATTAATGATTTAAACTGCTCTTAGGTCAAATTATAAAGCAGAATAAACTGCATTTATAACAAGGAGCATCACTGTTCCTGAGCTTAAAGACTTTACGGTTAGGAGAATGATATAGCAAATTCTCTTTGCTCTTGGATAGCAGAGTTCCTGGAACTTTAACAGGAACCATTAAAAGGAACTCATTCTTTTAAGCAATATTTGCTTGATAGTACAGTATTATACAGATGTAATCTGTTCAATCTTGTCTCGCAACTCCATTTGCTTCTTCTGTTATGGATGATTCTACAACAATAAAATCAGCAAATATTGTTCATTATGAAAGTTCCAGGAATCCCTGCAGTTTACAGAAGTTTAGGTACAGTGGCATCCTGGGAGAGGGAAGGACTGAAGAAGAGGTTCTGGTTATTCTGAGGTTCTGTGCAAGTCTGACAGCACAAATCAGTGCTCATCATGGACCATAACAGTGAGTTT
>WNWU01000004.1:2414231-2472891 GCA_012654045.1 Ptyas mucosa
AATGCTTTGAAAAGTTAAAAAAAAAAAGTTGGCAACACCCACCCAGTCACATTACCCCCACCACCAAGCCATGCCCACAGAACTGGTAGTAACAAATTTTACATTTCACCCCTGCATTGAACCCTATCTAGTCTGATCCAGGTGCAAACAGTCAAGTCTGAGAAGATTGCTGTGTTATAGGTTTGAACAATCAAATAGCTAACTGAAACTCTTTGGTATGGATCTGATTGTGCCTAAAATATCTCTTCTTCCCATATCCCATCTCTTAGCTATAAACAAATCTTCAGTCCTCGTCAACAAACTTTCATCAAGGATTACCAGAGATAACAACATATCTATTTTAATCAAATAAACTAACTTTACATTCATTCCTTTTATTTTTAACAATCTTAATCTTTACTCCCCTCAAGTAATGATCTAGAACCATGATGGCAAACCTATGGCATGCATGCCAGAGATGGCACACAGAGCCTTCTCTGTGGGTACATGCGCGGCGGCCAGCTGCACTTCTGGGTTCCGGTGCATGGATGAGCACCTGCCAGCTGGTCTTTGCATGAAGACCAGCTGCCTGGCACAGATGCGCATGCCAGAACCTGGAAGAGAGCAGATGGCCAGTGCGCATGCGTGCCAGACCAGCTGTTTGATGCACATGCACAAAACAGAACCCAGAAGTGCAGCTGGCTATTCTGTGGACACAAGCGCACTGGCCAGCTGCTGTTCTCCAGGTTCCAGTGTGCACACACGTGCCAGACAGCTGGTCTTTGCACAAAGACCAGCTGGCTGGTGCTCAGGCACACGATAGAACCTGGAAGTGCAGCTGGCCACGGCGCGCATGTGCACTAGCCAGCTGCTCTCTTTCTGATTCTGGTGCTCTGGTGCACGCTCGCTCCAGTTTCTCCACTCGGTGCCGAAAAGATTAACCATCACTGATCTAGAACTTAATTTCTTTTAATTTTTTTGTTGCCTTCTAACAAAATTCTTCAAAGCTTTAACAAACCTCTTTTGTAAATCCAATATAGGAAAATTATCCATGGCACTATGTTATTTTAATTTTAATTATTAACACAGCTTTTTATTAAGCTTGATGGGTGTGAAGCTGATTGTCACTGATTAGCAAAATGTTATTGAGTATATAGGAATAGCCAATCTATGGCTGCCTGTTACAAAAGAAATGTGAATATTATATTGACTATATTTAGGGAACAAATAAAAACAAACTGACAACATAACACTCTTAAATAAATCAACATGTCAGATCTGCTTCAGCCTGAACCTCTAAATAAGAATGATCCTTAATTCTATTTGTTGAGAAAATATAGTTTAATAGAGGTCAAGTGAATTACAATAATGCAAAACTAGAACTGAAATTCTCATGCCAAAATCACTAAGTTTTACTCCCCCCCTCCCTTGTCTCTCGCCGTCCACCTTCAAGTTCTTGCAGGTTGTTCTATAACAGCCAGCCTGAGCCCACGTTGGTATGTGGCTCCATCTTTCTAGCTGGGTAATCTTGGAGCAGCATCTCAAGGTTGCTTCTACTTTCATTTTTCCCCAAGCACCCTGTCATTCCCCTTTCCCACAGTTTGATGGTTACCGCATAATAGTGAAGCACAAGCAAGCATAGGTGGCAGCTGACTCAGTGTTATGAGCACTTTTAGAATAATGTGCACAGTCCTAGTTATTGAACCCCCTAAACTTTATTGAAATATTGAAAAGCTAAAAGAATGAGTTCCAAAAATGATCAAAAAAGCTGAAAACAAATCCTTAATAAAGAAAAGTGTAGAACACTGAATTTTTCAAACTCAAAAAAGCCCAAATAAATAAATAGCAACTTACATATAACATTATACAGCATGGAAAAGTGCAGTGGGACTTTTCCTCCCATTTTATAATGCTAGATTTGATGAAACAGAATGTGACACTTATGCTAGACAAAATGTTTTTCATATACATTTATATACATAGTGAAGATACTGAGTTGACTACCATAAGATATATAATAACCCCCACGTCAAAGCCCATTAATAAAAAATGTGAATAAGAAAGGGCTATTGAACTTATGTCCTACTTGAGGGCTTCTTATTAGGAAAATCTGGTTGATCACTTTGAGAACAGAAAGCTAGATTAGGTAAGATTTTGGTTTATCCAGATGAATTTATTTTAAGCTTTTAAGAATCAACTCTCATAGTCCCTGCAGTGTGTTACACAGCTCTGTCTCAGGCATAATGGAAACACTGCCAACTGTTAATTGCACAGGAAAGCCTAAGAACACACAGAAGACACAGCCTTGAGATTTTAGAGTCTTACATTTCATTAAAGGAGAAGTAATAGAAAAAGAGAAATAGCTACAATAATTAGCAGGAGGAATATGGACTTGATTCACATCTTAGAAAAGAGAAGATTAATTTAGAGATTAGGCCAGAAGTTAATGAAAAGGGTGGGCTAGAGAAGAGAATTAATTACATTAAACGTATCATTAATTGTTCCCAGTAATGGCCTAATAACAATATTTTTACTTCAATCATGCAGAATGATCCTTAAAATGGCATTTAAAGTTAAGCAATAGTTACTCAAATTTATTTGCTTGATGAAAAAAGAGGACGGACAAAACATCTATTAATATAATTTCATATTGTGGGAAAAAGAAAGCCATATTTGAGTATTCAATATGACCAGAAAAATTAAAATTGCTGTACAATTAAAACTGCTGTACAATCTACAATCTAAGCTAACAAGTCAAGGTAGGGAAAGTACACAGAGCATGGCCTCTGGAATTGTTTCCAACTTGTTAACAGTTGGAAGGGACCTTGGAAGTCTTCTAGTCCAACCCCCTGTTCAAGCAGGAGACCCTATACCATTTCAAACCAATGACTGTCCAATCTCTTTTTAAAAACTTCCAGTGATGGTACATCCACAACTTCTGAGGGCAACTCAGGCTACTGATTAATCTCACTGTCAGGAAATTTCTTCTTATTTCTAGGTTGAATCTCTCTTTGATAGGTTTCCATCTGTTACTTCTTGTCTTGCCCTCAGGATGTTTTGGAGAATAGGCTATAAATTGCAATGGCAATGTATTCCTGAAAACAGTGTTTAGATTTGGTGACTGGAAGAAAAGGTTGAGGAAAAATGCATTTGTGGCATTTAGCTAATGCTCTCTAGGATTGGCTTAATAGCAATAGCAGGTAGCTGAAAGATGTAACACTATATAAGACTTTCCTGGCTGGGTGCATAGAGTACTACTACTACATGAGCAGAGAAGTGTTAGAATGGGAGAAAAATGAATTTTTACAAGACTATAAACATCAGAACAGAATGTAGATGTGTGATTCAGTCTTTTGCACATTCAGTTAAAAGCTTGAGGTTGACAGCTAAAATAAAATATGGCAAAAGACTATGGTGTTGGGCGCAAAAATGAAGCGCAAAATCTTTGAAACCACCACGTATATTTAGCTGTAAAACTACCAAAAGCAAACCAGTTTTGTGTGGGAATGTACAAGATGGGGAGGGCCAGGAACCTAAAGCTATGCTGATAATAAATCCAAAGTTTGAAAGGAACATTTTGATCCTGTTTGGGGATCAGTCTTTAGTACCCAGTCATCTTTCAAATGACTAAAATAGAAGGGGGAAAAAAGATGCCATATAAAATATGTGTGCTTTCACATTAGTGTTACAGATATAACCAAGTAATTGCTGATTTTTATAAGTTCACCCAAGCCATAGTACTGTTGAGGAAGAAGGAAGTTCTTTTTTTTTTTGTATACATAACCCTCTTCAAAATGCTTTTCAGTATGTTGATAATTCTCAAGCAAATACCTAAACTAGGATGCCTTAGCGATAGCAGCCAAGATCACTTCATAATTAAATTATTGCAACCGTCTCGGAAACTACAATTTGTGCATAATGCAATGGCTAGAATACTAGTTTGGGAAACACAGTGTTGCAGTATTCACCTCCATCTTGAAGACTCTGCACTGACTCCATATAGGTTTCTGGACCCAGTTCACAATTCTGGGTATCACCTCTGAAGCTCTATATAGTCTGGCAGTACAATATATTAGGGCCACGTACAATTCTGCCCACCTAGTCCAATCAGTAAGGAAAGACCTGCTAAGGATTCCCTCTCCCACTGCCTCCCCCCACCCCAGAAATGAAGGGACATAGCCTAGGAGGCAGGCTTTCTCAGTAATAGCCCCATATTCGTGAAAACATCCCCACTGTGATTGGCCTCTTAGATTTCATTTAGGAAAGACCTTAAAACCACCCTGCTTTATGGGTGGGTCCTCAAATCCAGGATAATTGGGAGTTGTTGTTTAGATGTATTGCTTTTAATTGCTCAGATAATCTGGTCGGATGGAAGGAGTTTGGATTTTTTTGGTTTGCTTATGGGCACTGCCCAAGCTTGCCTTATAATGGGACAGTATAACTTTTGTAATATAAATATAAAAATACAATGCTAAATATAAACATCTGTCATTTTCCAGAGGCAATAATTAATATGTGTTGACTGATCTGCCACAGCATGTAGTAAATTCAGCTGTTTGTTTAATCAGAAACATTCCATTAAAGAGATGATAGCCAATAGAATCACTCTGGAGGTACAAGTGTTGAATTACGATATTATGTTTATGTTTCCAAGGACAAATGTTTGTTGATGTATCTGTTTGATCTTGGTAATGTTATGTATGTTTTAATTTGCAGTACTCATTCTTTACAATTTTTTGCACTGAATGAGCTTTGCTAGTCATTGCTACTACAGGAATGGAAATCATAAACTAGATGACACCAGGTTGGAAAAGGTTGCTTTAGAAATTGGCAATCTCTGCCTCCAAGATCACAACAAAATTTTAGAGAAAATATAAAATAAACTGCTATTGTGCTTGTTCTGGACCATGTCTACTAGGCTTCACGTAGCATGATTGTGACTGGTGGCAAAATACAACCTCACTTCAGCACAAATGCCAACTTGTAATCAGGTAGCTAATCCTCCGTTTCCATTATTATACAAAGTAGCTCTTGATTACAAGAGCTACTTCAGGATGGATGAAAGTATAATATTTTGGAGACAGGGGATGAATGAATTCATTATATAAATTTTATTAGCTAAAGTCAAAGAACGAGGAGGGAAAGGTGGAGATAACAGACATGAAAAGCCCAGACTCATTAGGAAAAGTAACTATTACTGCTCTAATTTAGGATTTCATCAGTGCAGGCAATTTAGATTAGATTAGATTAGAATTCTTTATTGCCCAAGTGTGATTGGACACACAAGGAATTTGTCTTGGTGCATATGCTCTCAGTGTACATAAAAGAAAAGATACATCAGTCAAAAACCATAAGGTACAAGACATAATGATAGTCATAGGGAACAAATAAGCAATCAAATCATATTAGGAAACAGTCAATATAAATCGTAAGGATACCAGCAACAAGGTTACAGTCATACAGTCATAAATGGGAGGAGACAGGTGATAGGTACGATGAGAAGATTAATAGTAATGCAGACTTAGTAACTAGTTTGACAGTGTTGAGGGAATTATTTGTTTAGCAGAGGGATGGTGTTCGGGAAAAAACTGTTCTTGTGTCTAGTTGTTCTGGTGGGCAGTGCTCTATAGTGTCGTTTTGAAGGTAGGTGTTGAAACAGTTTATGTCCAGGATGTGAGGGATCTGTAAATATTTTCACAGCCCTCTTTTTGACTCGTGCAGTATACAGTGGAAGGCAGGTTGGTAGTAATTGTTTTTTCTGCAGTTCTGATTATCCTCTGAAGTCTGTGTCTGTCTTGTTGGGTTGCAGAACCAAACCAGACAGTTATAGAGGTGCAGATGACAGACTCAATAATTCCTCTGTAGAACTGTATCAGCAATTACAATTATTACTATTCTGTAGAAATGGCCCACTGGATATTCAAAATGTTTTTATGTTCTTGTTATTTTACCTTCCTGCTGGCTGCATTTGCCAAAACAGAGCAAGCCACTACACCCTTCAGATTTTCTGTAGCCTTTTTTTTTGACAGCTATTTCAGCAGTACTGTGCTGCCATCTAGGGACCTATGCATATAATATGTAATCTACATTCTCCGGAGAAAAATAAGCTCTTTTGCTGGAAGATAGACTTCCTCCACCTGTAACTACTCATTAATATTTAAAGATTGGTGTTCAATGAAGATTGCAAAGAGGCCGCAAACTGTTTAGGGAGACAGCATTTGATTCCAGGAGTCGGAAATTAAGGATAAGAGAAATGCTTCCAACACAGTATCTAATTATCTTTCAACTCTCAAATGATTAAGGCAGTAATCACATAAAGATAAAGCTACCAAAAGGAGGTAAGTTATTAAGGAAACCACAGGGAACGAGTATTTGTTTTCTATCACCATGTTTATCTCCCCTGAAAACTCATATCCTTCTTACTGGCCACCCAAGACAGCAGAATTAATTTTTAAATATGCTTGGAGCTGAGACTCTCAAATAATCATAATTTTATCTTCGGTAGAATAAGAATTCATCCTTATTCCTTGCTTAAGTTAACCAATAGTTTAGCTGTGCTTTTCTATCTGTGGGGGTTTTTTTATATTCAAAACAAGGAGGGAAATTTACTGAGTCGCATGCAAACAATTAAAATCTTGCTTCTGCTCAAATATTTTCATAAATCCCTAAAGCAGTACATGCACTTAAAATTTCTCCATGAGTACAAAATTTAAGGCAATGTCTTGATACAAATTTAAATGCACGCTTACTATTTACCTGCAGTTACGTACTGATTCAATAAAAAAAGAAAATGAGTATGGCAGGTGCAGAAATTCAGACAAACTTCCAAATGATTCCTTGCTCTTTTTTTCTTTAAACTGTAAAATTGTCATTAGGCTTAAATATACCCATTTTAACCCTTAGGCACAATAGGCACAGTGCCTAGAGATTGCAAAAATTGGGGCGGGGCGGGGGGGGGCTTAAAAAAAGTCTGTGAAAACATAAAAAGTAATGATAAAATCGACATTCTACCCAGTATATGTAGTCCTTGACTTATAAACAATTTGTTTAGTGATCATTTGATGTTACAGCGCCACTGAAAAAGGGACTTAAAACTGATTCTCCCACGACAGTTGCAGCATCCCTACAGTCACATGATCAAAATTTGGTTGCTTGGCAATCAGCAAGCATTTACAACAATTCCAGTATCCTGGGCTCATGTGATCATCCTTTGTGATCTTCCCAGATGATTTCCTAAAAGCAAAATCAATAGGGGAAGCTTGATTCATTTAAGAACCATATGATTCACTTAACAACTGCAGTGATTTACTGAACAACTGTGGCAAAAAAAGGTCATAAAATCAGGTGCGACTTACTTAATAACTGCCTTGCTTAGCAATGGAAATTGTGCTCCCATGTCAAAGGCTACCAATATATCCTAAAATTAAATGCATTTTAAGTTATTCTTGTTATTTACTATGTGATAAATCACTCCTATGGAATAAGTCCAGAGCACACGTTTATAACATCCAGAACATTGTTATAATGAACGCTTATGAAAATGCATCTATTTCAGGTCTATAAGAGTCTTAGTGTAGCTATGGGACAAAATATGACTGACTCATTAGGTCTATACTTAGCCAGATGAAGACAATTCCCATGGTGCACAAATAACTCTGACCTTTCTAACTCTTCTAGTTGTAATTGTTCTTCTCTTTACTTTAAATAACAAAAGGATCCTCTAAGCAGCACTCTGAACATTTGGAAATGAAAATAGTTCACTCTTATGAATACTGGAGCAGTCTGTGAAAAATTCTCTAAACATTTTCACTTACAGGTTCAGCTGTAAGAAAGACAAAATGGAACTCATGTGTAACTGAGGGAGTCAAGGCAAGATCTGGAAGACCAAGAATTATCTTTTGCTAGAATTGCCTCAAAATTCTATTTTAAGGGTCATATATGCCCCCCCAAAAGAAAGCAACCCTTCCCCCAAAAAACCACAACCCACAAACTATTGCAAATTCTGAGAAGTGGAGTTAACTGACATTGGACTAGTTCTCCAAACACAATTGCTCATTTAATTGTTGCTCATATTGGGACAGTTGTCAGAAGCAAACCTTTTCTCTGACCTCATCCCAAAAGTCATCAACTACTCTATGAAAAAGAAAATTTTGATAAAACTGAAACATTTTGGAAGAAAATTCCTTTGGACTAATGGGGAAAAAAATCAGACAGTTTAGGATCATACAAGAGAAAACAAAGGTGACACGTTTGAAGAAAAGAACACTTTGGTAACTGCTAAATATGAAGATTGTTCTATTATGCTTTATGGGTTGTGTGGCAGCAAAGCTGAAAGAAATATTATGTGGATGGAAGAAATAATGGATTCAAATCAATATCAACATACCCTAGAAGTAATATCCTGCAGTCAGTGTAGGAATTAAAGCTGAAAGGAGGTATACAGTATTTTAGTAAGATGATCCAAAACACACTCCCAAAATCAATTCTGAAGTTCCTAAAGGAAAGAAAGCTGAAGTTATGAACTGGCCTTCTTAGGCACCAGATAGGGATCAGAACCCCCTCCCCAATTTTTTCGCATGTTTTGCTAAATTATAACACAGTGCAGGGCAGAATGAAAAGGGTGGGATTGTCAGAAAAGTACTGAATACTTACAACTTATATAGTGCCTGTGACATTTTCAAAATGTATCTAAAGAATTATTTCAATAGGCCTTACAATGACTAACCTGAAAGGGGAAACTTATATTTCTAGCATATTGCAGATGGAAAAGAGAAGGAGAAGGATAATGCTTGTGCTTCTACTTGTTAAAATCCTATATTTGATTAATGGCCGATGCCATTTGAACTGGAATTTCTTAGCTCAGTGTTTCTCAACCTTGGCAACTTTAAGATGGGTAGACTTCAACTCCCAGAATTCCCCAGCCAGCACAGGAAATTCAGTTAACATAATATTGATGCTCTTGCATGTATGCCAGTGTGTGGATTTCCTTGCTGATTTTAATATTCTGTCACATCACTGGTTGTAAGTTCTTGGAAGAAATTATTCTGAAAACAAAATGGATTTCCTCCTTTTTAGAAGTTATTCCCTTTGTCACTCTATGGAAGGAAAAGTTGGATTTTGAAGAAGTAGGATAAGAACAGCACTGATGCTTTTTGAGCTCGGGAGAAGACTCCTGAGAATACCATGGTCAGTCAAGAAAACAAACAAATGGATCATCAAACCAATCAACCAAAGCTATCACTTGAGACACAAATGACCAGTCTCAAATTATCCTGCTTTGGACCTACCTCTATGGAGAAGGCTCTGATGCTGAGAAAGATGAAAGGAAGGAGAATGATGAGCAGCAAAGTGTTGCTTACAACAGGGATGGTAAGAAGAGCTAAAAGTCCAGGTTAGGGACCGATCACCATGGAGAAAAATCTATGTGGTTGCTAAGGTTCAATTACTTGATAGCATATAATTAAATTAGTGTGTAATTTGAACCCGACAGTAAATAATTTGCTGTTCTAATCAGGAAGCATGAAGCTGAGCAAAGCTTTGACTGGTCACATTAATACGAGAAAGTTCTGAGAATTTTCTAAAGCTTGCCTAACCTTGAAGGGTCCAAATACTAATTGGCAACCTTTAGAATGTAAATTCCATTTAATTTGCTTTTATAAATGCAGTATTTCCCAAAAGGGAAGCTGGGTATGAAAATTGAACTATTGTAGTTTATTCTTGAACTTAAAAAAAGATTATTGCTTTACTTAATATCCTATTATGCTACATACCATCACACTTCCACCAGTGCATAATCATGCACACTGTTTTGCCTTCCTCAAAGCACACTGGCCACATTTAATACACTTTTAATGCCAGAGTACTTTTATACAGGCAATGAACTGCCTGCTGAAGTTTGTAATCTATGCATTCAAATTGGCTAGGTGGGAATATACTGCGTGATAGGAATCCAGTGCAAGATCATTACTTAAACTATGTACTCAATTCTTGAGGAACTTGCAGAGATGGCTTCTGAATTAGATATATTAAAGTGAATATGGGACAAAGATTTTTATTATTCCTTATATTTTGAACAATTCATTTTAGATAAGCTATAATCTTGTCCAAAGCTATTACGGATGTCTGCGTGCGTCTGCTTTCTTTATAAGGATAAGGAACTGACTTTTCAAAGTATCCAGTGGTTTGAGTGCTATGCCAGCAAATCCTTTAATACTCAGATTCATGTATTGTTATATAAAAAAAGCTTTTTAAGTACTTATACTTGCTCATGTTGAAAGAAGATTGACACACATCTTAGTTTCATCATACTTTCTCTATTATATGGATTAGCCAGTTTCTATCTATGGCAGTTCTCTTAATCTAATGTACAGCATAGCCGTATGCCCATAAAATTTGCAGCCAATACTTCTCATGAAAATCAGTGGTTTAACAGATGAACTATAAATCTAACCCTAATAGAATTAGGTCAAAATAGTAATATTTATTCATTTCTGCATGATATGAAAAGTAAGAAAATAACAGAGTAAGAGTTGGAAGAGACCTTGGAGGTCTTCTAGTCCAACCCTCTGCTCAGGCAGAAAACCCTATACCTGTGATGGCAGGGCCCTCTCTGATGGCATGCAAGTCATCACCCCAGTTCAGCTCCACTGCGCATGCAAGCGCACCCTCCGCTGGCCAGCTGGTCTTCAGGTCTCTGCCGCACATACACGGGGGCAAGGCACATGCATGGGGGCCGCATGTGCATCCAGGGGGCCGCACATACGTTGCATTTTGGGGGTTCGGGCATGCACATTCACGTGCACCCATGCACTTTGGTCACTCAGTCCGGAAAAGGTGAGCCATCACTGTTCTAGAGTCTCAACATCCTTTTTACATTGTGAAAACCAAAATAGAATGAGTATTCCAAGTGTGGTCCTACCAAGGCAATATAGACTGGCATTAACACTTCATGTGAGGTTGATGCTATCCCTCTATTAATGAAGCCTAGGACTGCATTGGCAGCTGCAGCGCACTGCTGGCTCATATTTAAGTGATTGTCCACTGGGACTCCAAGACCCCTCTCACAATTACTACAATCGAGTCAGGTACTATATCTGTGCATTTGATTTTTCTTGCCTTAATGTAGAACCTTACTTTTTCACCATTTAATTTCATTTATTAGGTAATTCTAGTTATGCTACAAGTTCAAGGCAACCACTTACACGCCCAGATGTTCAAACATGGAGCACAAGTAATGCAGGCTATGCAATTGTTCAGAAGACTTCCCACCTCACAATTAGATCATGACAAACCAAAAAAGTTAATTGTTTATTCCTTTATTGGATAAGGTATATTACAACAGACAAACATATTATACATGCTGTACAAAATATACATTCTGATTACGTGAGAAAATATAAATAGTTACAAGGAAAGAACAGCTATAAGAAAACATTGATTTGCACTGCCCTGGATATTTACAGCTATAATTACTTTGGCATTGGAAAATGTATCAGTAATTTTCTTCCCTGCAAAATAGGAAAAAAAAACCTTTTAAAAAGCACACAAAAGTGAAGTGTTTCAAAATTGCCTAAATTCTAATCCCAGACACAATTCCTCATAGATTTAGCTTTCAACATAGGAGAAAGTATTTGCTTGCTAAGAAGTCATCTCCCCAAAACATAGCTTAGAGAAGTTATACAATGTTTAAATTCTTTGCTCTACAATTTACTTTTAGACATCCTTGTGCTCATAAATATCCTCAATACTTTATTCATTCCAGATTTCCAGTCTGATTGCTGAATCCATCCTAGCCCCAAAGCTGTATGAATTGTTTTACATAAAAGTTATGCAGGGAATCCTTGTATATACAAAGATGAAATGAAATTCTGGTCTTACATACTTTTCCAGCTTCGGTATCTCAGATTCTCCACAAGCTGTCTCAATTTCCCATAACCTGTTTTCATCACTTAAGTGAAAGAAAATTATCTCAAGTGCTAACTTCACATTAGGTAAAAATAGAAATGCTTTAACTATCTGGTAGGTGTGCACCCTGAAGAAGATGCAAAACCAGCAACAAGAAATTTTAATGCAGAACTTTCTGTTGCTGAATTATTTTAGCACCTATCAACTTTTTATTCAAATTACAAAAAACAATTCTTGCTTCCTCTCTGAGACACAAAACATGGTTTTAGTGCAGCCTGACTCTTATCCTTCTCAGTGTACCTATATTTTAAAGGGTTTTTAACTGGAACCTTTCTCTTACATAATTCTAAAACTCAACACTTAAAATGATAATAAAGTGCCTCTGTTATCTGGTTAACAGAATGCTTACCCATTTCATCACCTTCCTGGCCATTCTGTACATTCAATGTCTCCCTTTTTACTGCTAAAGTTCAGGTATGGTTTTACAGACAATAAGGCAGCAAGCATTAAAATTGTAGCTGCAAGCAAGATTAATCAAAAGCTAATTTTTTTTGTGGTTCAGTACTTTGAAGCAAACATCTTGGATAAAAGAAGATGATTATTTTGTGCCCTAGAAAGCTGAGCTTTATCTACTTGCTGACAATAATCTGCCTTGACTTTTGTATTTTCGGCACTGCTGCAGATCTCAGACAAGAGATCCCTTTAAGATTTGGGACACTGTTTATGAAGAAATAAACAATATGTAAGTTGGCACTTTCCACTGGTACAAAAACCAAAAGAGCAAGCAACCACTACTTAATGAGTTCATTCTTTCATAGCTTAGTTACCTGGCTGGCTACTTTTTGTAAGTGGGACAAGCCCACTGGGATTCTTAAGTTACAAAGGAATTTTACACAGGAATTTTACTGCTTCCAGCCAGAAATTCTGGCCTTATATAATAAGAGTCTTAACAAAAACACTAAAATTCCAGCTAGTAAAAAGAGGCCTTTTCCAGTTAAATATTACTCATGAGCTTAGTACATATTATTTCCATTAATGGGGATATAGTCACTGATTGATTCATTTATTAAACAATAAACTAACATACAAATAAAGCAAATAAAACCCAGTACAATATAGCAATAGCACTTAGACTTGTATACTGCTTCATAGTGCTTTACAGCCTTCTCTAAGGTGTTTACAGAGTCAACATATTGCGCCTAACAATTTGGGTCCTCATTTTACTGATGTTGGAAGAATGGAAGGCTAACTGAACCTTGAGCTGGTGAGAAATGAACTGCTGACAGTTGGCAGTCAGCAGACGTAGCCTGCAAAACTGCATTCTAACCTTTGCGCCACCACAACTCAAACACCAAAAGCTCTCCGGAAAAGCTCAGCCTTCAGTTTTTTTCTAGAAGGCAGCAATTTTGGAGACAAATGAAATATATTTGCCTCAATAATTTTTCATGCCAACATTTTATTATAGAATCATCCAAATGGCTTACAAAACATCTTTTACTGAATTCTGAAAAAAGATACTACATGAAAACCAGACTGTGGCTAATTTGCAAATTAGACTATAATCCTATCACTTACTTGAGAGTAAACCTACTGCACTTAATGGGAATAAATATGTATGGGATTATATTGACAGCTATTATTTTTCCTATGTTTTGTTGAAATACAAGTGTTTGCCATAGCTGATACAGAGTTTATGAGATGTCTTTTAACTGCAATCCAGAACTCTGAATTATTATAGCAGGAAAAAATAGCAAGCAGATTATCTCAAGAATAGCAAAGATTAGCAAGAACATTATCTCAGTATAAAAAGGAATCTGTAGACTACTGAGGGTCTATACCAGTGATGGCCAACTTTTTCGGCACTGAGTGCCCAAAGCACAAGCGCATGCGACCTCCACATGTGCCCTGTGCATGCGTGGCAAAGACCCAAAGCTGGCGGGAGGCGCGCATGCATGCGCAACAGAGCTGAGTTGGGGTGATGGCTCGCGTGCCCGCAGAGAGAGTTCTGTGTGCCACCTGTGGCACACTTGCCATAGGTTCACCATCACGGGTCTATACCCTTTGTTATTCTGACATGGTCTTCCTTTATTAGCTGTTCCACTGTTATAATTATAGTGTTGTATAACATTTCATTTTGGTGTACAAAAGCATATTACGAAATGTGTCAAATTCCTTCCCAGTCCTGTTGTGTCAAAGGTTTCTTCTATACAGTGTTTCTCAATCTTGGCAACTTTAAGATATGTGGACTTCAATTCCCAGAATTCCTCAGCCAGCTTTGGGGAATATAGGTAAGCCAGCATAGCTGGCTGGGGAATCCTGGGAGTTGAAATCCACTCATCTTAAAGTTGGCAAGCTTGAGAAACACTGTTCTTTGACTAACCATTGATGTTCAACTCATTTAATTCTTCACAACTTACACACTCATTGCTTAATTTCTCAGCCATGGGTGTGAACAGAGGTAATCAGTTTAACTTTTCTAAGCTTGAAAAAAGTAAAATCATTTCAGCATCCATGAAATTTTAAAAACGACTTTACATTAAAATAGTTCAGATATCCAATAATACATCAACTTAACCATCGCTCACATCATATATATCTTATCCTGTATTAAAAACCAAGGGCTAATTCACAAGAAATTCCCTTATACACAATCTTCCATTCATCAATTACAGCCCATACATAAAACTAGAAAGTGGAAGCGCCACCAAAGAATTAAAATCTCCAGTTAATGGCACAACAGTTGATAACTCCAATCATGGAGTGCAAAAAAAATTAATTATGAACCATCCCATCTGCATCATTCTTGGTAAACATTAATTTCTGATTTCTGGGAAAACAAGTCAGAGAAGTCAGAATGATGTGATATTTGGCATAGTTTTTTTTTAAAAAAACTTACACTTCAGTCTCTTATCTCCATTAGTGTATACAAAATATTTATATTATGTATATATATTTACATCTGAATACTTCAGAGAGAGAAAAAGTAGAGTTTGTGATTGGACATATTGAGGTTCCCCTAGTTGTCAGATGGATTAAAAAAACACAAAACAAAGCAAAGTTTCGTATTGATGAATACCAAGGAATCTTGCTAAATGGCTCTTTTAAAGTTTTTTTTTCAGCAGGAAAGATAGCATATGTGAACCATTCTTGGGAATGTTTCCAAGACAACAGAGACACTTTTTAATCACACTTCCACCACTGTGTTGCATCTTCTTTTTTTCACCATCCATTTAAGACTAGCTTTAATATATGCTACTTATTGGAAAATAGCAGAAGGAAGTGAGTTTGCCCTCCAGCATGCAGTCAGTGGTCTGTTCCATTAAAGCCTCTGTTGGAAGCATGAAACTTTTTTTGCCATGAGTCAAAATATGAGGTAGCAAAAATACTAACAAATGCTTCAAGCTGCTAATGTTTCTTATTTCATTTTTATGTAGCTTCACGATGTTCTTGCATGTCCTGAGTCCTGTTAAAATCGAAGTTGTATTGATGTAATCTGTGATGAAGCCTAGGAGGAATAATCTGCTCTGGCTCTTTCTCTGAGATGCCTTCATTTCGCAGAACTTCTGGCACCTCATGGGTCTTAGATGGAGATGAACAATGAGGGTGTAACAACCCCAGGTCATTATTGATACCCCATAAAGACTGTTGAAAAAGATCTGTGGAAGGAAAAATTAGAAATCTGAATTTGTAAACAACCTCAACACTAAGATTCTCAACAAACCCCAATTTCATCTATAACAATACACTGAAATCATGTATTCACTATTTTTCTATGTTTAGGGATAACTTTGTACATTTTATAAAAAGCTATATATTCACATATAGCTACAAAAACATAAGCTAAGCAAAATGTATTCCAAATTAATACACTTCTTAAGAAGCACATATATCTAACAATATTTATAGAACAATCTTGGCTTCAATGTTATTAAGGTAACTTTACTAGACATTTTTAGTCAAATTTCTATTTTATTTCCTGCAATAAATGCTACAAGGCATATTTGGAAGGTATTGTGTAGTTCTCATTGTTATTCACATGAGAGTTTACACTGTGGGATAATCCCAGTTTGAAAACTGGAGCTTAATCTTTTTTAATGGGGAAGGGGCAGATTCAATGAGCTAATGATATTAATTTCTGATTGATCTAATCATAAAAAATATTGAAAGAATATTTCAGATTGCCTAAAACTATGGAGTGGCAACATATTAAATTAAAATATCTTTTAATTTTCTTATTTGGTAATTTTTTAAAAGATGAATGGTATTTGCAAGAAAGTTGGATAAAAAATTGGAATATATCAGATTTAAAAATGAATTATTTAAAGCCTTATGAGCTTAACATGAAAACAACCCAAAATTTTCATGTTTATTGACTTCAAAAAACATTTTAAAAGGTATGGCCATTGACTTCATTATGTTGGAAAGTAAAATTATGGAGATGGATACATATATTTTCCTATTTTGCTTAATATGCATTGTTAATATGATTTTAGGAAATAACAAGATGGTTATTATTATGTGATTTTAAATTATATACCAACTATTTCAAATACATTATATGTAGAACAATGGAGTTTTCAACTATGGGGTACAACCAAAAATATTTACTCTTTTACAATGGCAGGATAGAACCATCCTAGATTTACAATCTTGGATTGATGAAATGTATTCATTGACTTCTTATGAACTGGCTCTCTAGAGATATAATGGAAAACTAATTAATATTGTTCCGTATGGTCATAGATTTTATATATATATATATGTGTGTGTGTGTGTGTGTGTGTGTGTGTGTGTGTGTGTGTTTTCTGAGGTTTTCGCGGGTGTTTGTATGTAGGTCTTTGGTTATTCGGGTTTTCTCCCGTGTAAAATTGGAAGTGTCTTGGCGACATTTCGACGAAGTCTCATTTTAAGGGGGAAGCACGAAGCCGAGAACATCAGCCTGAAGATGACGAATGAGACTTCGTCGAAACGTCGCCAAGACACTTCCAATTTTACGTGGGAGAAAACCCGAATAACCAAAGACCTATATATATATATATATATATATATATATGTTTTTACTTTTTTCATTCTTTTCTTTTTGTATCTTTTTTGTTTCTTTTTATGCAGGAAATAAATAAATAAAAATATATTTATGGAAATATGAAAGACAATGTTTAAATAATCTATTCTTTTGGCTTTATAAACAAATTACATTTAGATATATTTTGAATAATGGATCTTGGAGATTGGACATCAACAATAAGAGTACAATCTGAGAGCCACTTAGATCTAGTGGTTAAGGCAACAAGCTAAGAATTGGGAGACCATGAATTTGAGTTCCACCTTAAGCATGAAAAACAGTTGGGTGATTTCAGGCCAATTAATCCCTTAGCTAAATCCATCTCACAGGTTTGTTGTAGCGAGAAGAGGGAGGGAGTACTAGATATGTTCAATGCCTTGAGTTATTTATAAAAATAATAAAGGCGAGATAAAAATAAATAAAAAACAAAATCTGATAAAGGCAGATTCACAATGTGTATTTTGCAATGTAGCTATTAAGTATTTTGCAAGAGCCAATTCATTATTCAGGTGAAAATGAAATCATTTAAATTTCAACCAAAAAAAAAGGGGTGGGGGCACTTACCACTGCCACAGGACTGAGAACATGGTTTCCTCTCATGTAGCCTGTCTTGACTGCTAACAAACACAGACCTATCTTGGCCATCTGAAAGGCTATTAATAGTTGTGGTTTCATGCTGAGGGCATCCAGGATAGGGCTCTTTAGACATCTGTACCATTAGGCTGGATAGTGATTGATCCAGTGGATCATCTTCAGTGTTGTATGTATAAGGACAATACTCCCTGTTTCGGGAATAGATGTTGGCATTGTCGTAACAATCTGAGCAGATCACCAATGGCTCTGTGCCACCTAATAAAAAAAAAAACAATGACAAGTTGGAAAACTCTGGCATGATTGCTTCCACTAGGAAAACAAGTTACAAACACTTTACTATTTATGGGAAAACCTTTGAGGATATGGAGTTTTGCAAACAAAAGCCAGAAGAAATAGAATCATACATTTGGAAGGGACTTCAGAAGTAATTTAGTCCAATAATTCAACCCCTGCTCAGTGCAGTAGCGGCTTGCTCATAATGAACATTTAACGAGTCTAACAGCAGGAGGGTTGGGGAGGGAGGAGAACCCAATTCCAGCATTCTCTCTGTCATCTGAATTAGAAAGGGGAACTAGCAAGCCCTTGTTAATTTATTCCAGGCCTTGCCCTCAGGCTTAAGAGATGCTTTTTCCCAGCACTTGGCTTTATAGGTGCTATTAGGAGAGCTTCAATTAGTTAAAAGTAGGATTGGATGTTAGTCCAAGAAAACTGGAAGGCACAACTTGGAAATAAGAGGGGAGAGAAGGAATTGTTTCTTTACCTACTCTCCCCCATTTCGTGACTGTAAGGAATTGGTTCTGGGTTTGCTTGCTTCCTTGCTGGACTTGTTCATACAAATGCAATTTTCCCTTCTCTGCCTCTTCTCCCTCTAGCCTTCTCTTTCACCAAACAATCCTAGCTTCCTGATTTTAAATCATTTCTATGGGAGTAATTTTTTAAAAAAAAGAAAGCGCATATACAAAGAAAACCAACCAACCAATGGACTCATTTTTTAAAAGCTTCATTCTATCACTAGTCCTGCAGCAATGATGAAATGACTGTGGAGGGTAGAGCAAATGATATCTAAGCTGATGCAAGGAGTGCATCAATAAAGACAACATTTACACACCTGACACCTAGTGGGTCCGCCTACCCATGTTGCAAACTCAGAAGTAGCCCTCAATTAACATCCATTCATTTAGTGACCATTTGAAGTTACAACGGCACTGAAAAAAGATACTGTTTTTCACACGTTTTACAAACGTTGCAGCATCCTCATGGTCATATGATCAAAATTTGGATGCTTGGCAACTGGTTCATATTTACGATGACTGCAATGTCCCAGGATCATGTGATTCCCTTTTGCAACTTTCTTACAAGCAGTCAATGGAGAAGCCAGATTCACTTAACAACCATTTTAGTATCTTAACAACTGCAGCGAATCACTGAACTGTGGCAAGAAAGGTCACAAAATGGGGCAAAATTCATTTAACTATAGGTAGTCAAGGACTACCTATAGTATGTGCAACATAAGAGATTAATTGTGTATTTAATCTTGCTTTGATCAATTGTAATTCAGTTCACATTCTTTGAAAAATCTCAACAATCAAACATTTGGTGGGTCACGGGTAATTGGTTGTGGAAAATAATCTAATTTTTGCTTAAGAATAAGACACATAGGACTTACCATCTGTGCCTTTGTGTAGGTAACTATTGGAGGGAGGCATAAGTTGCTGATTGCTTCCTGCCTCAGAATTGCTGTAGCCTTCCTGTGGCTCTGACAGAGTCCCTTGAGAAGATAAGTAGCTAGGAATATCAGGAGGCAAATTTACCTCTTCTGGAAAAAAAAGGGTGGTGGTGGGGAATCCAATAGTTAACCATTATATTTTCAATATGGCATTAAACTATCTAGCAACTAGGTATCTATTATTAAGACAGTAACATTCAAGCAGGATATCAAGGAACACAGCCTCACACTGTACAAAGAAAACTTACCTAGTATGGCTAGAAGAATAAGATTTCATTTATTCTTTTCTAATCCTAATTTACCTCCATTTATTAAACTATAAAAATTAATAATTTTCACACTTAATTCCACACTATAACACTATTTTTTCTGAAATGTAATTTTTGAAAAATGCTATGCAATAAACTCAAACACTGCAAGCTTATCACAAACAACAGGGACAAATTTGTGCATATTTATTTATAGCTTTCTTAATTGTCAATATTTTGACTTTATATATGATCAGCATATGATCAGGGGCTGTACATATGATAATGAAAGGCTCTGGCATTACCTCTCTGACAGAGGTTTAATAGATTATGAAAAAGGTATTTCTGGATGTGCCAACTGATGTCTACTGAGCCACTTCAGATGGAATAACTCAATTCCTTTTATCAATTGTCATGCTAACTATGAAATGAATAAGATTAAATTTTCAGTTTTCCCACCTGTGTTAGTGATGCTATAATCTTCACTTTTTCTTCTCATGTGATAGATAACAATAACCCAAACGAGAGAGGTGCCTACGACACAGCAGACCACAACAATGATCACAATCCCAACTGTCGTCCAGCCATCGTCTCCAATTCCAATGCCACTTTGGGAGGAGTCACAGTTGGGTGAGGATAATACATATAGATAAATATGGCCACGCACTGTCCCAAGCGTATTAGACATAATGCAAGTATATTTTCCAGCATCCTCTAATCCCGCATCTACAATGATGAGCAGTTGATTGGCAGCCGCAAAGAAATGCCGTTCTGTCACTGTCAGAGGGCCATCATCTTTGGTCCAGTTTAGGCGAGGGGTAGGGCTGCCACTAGCAATGCATTGCAGAACCGCTGTTTCACCTTGAGCTACAGTCCTGTCTTCCAGAGGCCTAACAAATGAAGGTGTTTCTGGAAAAACAAACATGATACTTAAAATATGTGCAAACACACAGACTAAATGGCATCAAAATATCTTCACACCAGGGATTCATGGGAAAAATATTTCCATAAATATTTGGAAATGTTCAATTTGATTTTGGGATTAGACCACATTTAAATTCAAACCAAACTAACAGTATTGTTTTTCACTGCTTAAACCTAAGGTCAGCATTTTCTGATACTGCACTACATCGGTATTATTTTTTAATAATTTTATATAAAGCTGTCAGGACGGTTAACCATCAATCTTAACATTCCTCTCTTCCAAAAGCGCCCAAGACCTAAAATCACAATAACTGATTTTAACTTTCTCAGAGGGGAAAACAGCTTCTGAGCTTATACCTGTAGAGACAAACCACCTGAAATATATCTAAGTATGAAAATGACTCATGTAGCTTCAAGTCTGCTTACCTAACACAGTCAATGTTACATTTGCTGATATACTGCCAGCCACATTTTGCGCCATACAACTATAAATCCCCATATCTTCAATTTTCACATTTACTATGAAGAAGACATCATCTTCGGGCATCACGTGCATGCGCCTTTCACGAGCGGCAGGGAAATCTGTGCCGCCATCTTTCTGCCAGGATATCTGGGGTGGTGGATGGCCTTCTGCAGCACATTCCAATTTAGCCATGGCTCTAGTACGTACTGTCAAATCCATGGGAGTTTTCACAAAAGAAGGCAGCTCTGAATGAAAATGCAATAGAATTAATATGGGAATTTTCCTTCTACAGAACATACGGAATCCACAAATCTCCCCTTGTTAAAAGCTTTAAACATTTTTTTAACTTAGATTTATATCAAATATTTGGGAAACTATCTGGATTTTAGGAGAGAAAAAATAAAAATTATCCTCAAGTCCACTTTCTGACTCAAAAGATAGTTGTTTGTCCACTAAAAAACAAAAGCAAACCCACAACCATCACAAACTAGGATTCATCAATCTGGCCTTGTTTCAAGATCTAATTTACTCCCAAGGTTTAATAATGATTTGGAGTGGGAAACAAAAAAGTAAAATGATTTTCAGTTTCTCTGGAACCACCCATATTGTCTTCACTTTTTAAAAATCTTTTCATCCTTTAAGGTTAAGTAAGTAAGTAAGTAATTTCATTACAGTAAACATAATAACACATCCTCAATCTGGACCACCTTACTGGAATGATGTGATTTAGTACATTAAGAATTAAAGGACAAATGTTTTCCATAACTTACTGGCCTCATCCTTTACATCAGGTGAATGACTGTCCAAAAGTATTTGGATACCTGAATGCTGGCATTGCAGGGAAACTGGGTGCATTCTATCTCCAGATGGGAGGAAATCTTAAAATAAAAAAGCCAATTCACAGAAATTGGACTGGACCAGCCAAGAAGTAAGTTATATGGAAAACATGTATTTCTTAATGTACTAAATCACATCATTCCAGGCATGCCTTGACATTATCCATGCTGCTTGCATAATTCCTGTTACCACTGTGGTGGTTACCGTGGTAGTTGGCACCACTCTATTTCTCCTCCAGCAACTGCACCTAGAAGACTCTTCTGCACAAAGCAGAGACTGCTGCTCTCACTCCTTCTTCCACAATCTCTTTCTAATGCTGCTGCTACCACTAACTCCTCAAGTTACAGCTCTCCTGACTCTAATACAGTAAATATACCAGACAGGAAGCTACAGAAAAACACAGAAGCTGTTGTTGCTGCAGTTGCCTCAGCCATCTCCACCCATGGAACTGCTGTGGCTGCCTCTTCCTCTTGCTCAGTTTGGTCTTTATGGGAATACTGAACCAAGAAGCAAACTGGCTGTTGTCTAATTTAGTTAACACACCAGGTTAAACTGTAACATGGCTTATTTGTTTTGGATTTTGTATGTTATGCAAACTTATCTATTATGGCTTTTCCTCTAAACCACAGTTAAAAATCCTTAGTATTTATATTGATTTTTGTTTTCCTCTTTTTTAAAAAAAAATGAAAAAAATGGTCCTAATCTCTATGTAAGAAGTCTTTCATAACTTTTCAGCACCAGCTAATTTTTTTTACCTACTATTTCAGGGAGGAACTGAAAAGGGAAAGACTGTTGGAACACATTTGGAAGCTAAACAAACTCTGCAAATCTTTTTTTTCCCCCTGATGAAACCACGGAAGTGATCTGTTGCGGTTGTATCATATACCAGTGAAACTATAGATATGTAAACACATATTTATTTCTCTTAGATGTCTCTTCTCCCCACACAGCACTACCTGGGAAAAGCAAGATCACTTTTGCCAGAGATCTAAATTGCTTACTTGCAATGGACTATTGGAATTACATGAAAGATAAAGGCTCTCAATCCCTCTTTGGACAGATTAATTTCAAGGATTTTTTCTTCTTCTTAAAACAAAGCAAAACAAAAGCCGCACTTCTGCATACCATTGATAGTCAACTTGGCCTTGTTGGAATAATTGGACCCAAAGTGATTGAAGATGATACACTGGTATTTTCCTTCATCAGTAAAGTTCACATTGAAAACATGCAGGATAGAAGTATATTCCAGGATTTCACCATCTTGTTGTCGGTACCTGACATAATTTTCTATATCTGCATCATATAATATTTCACTGTCCTTTCTCCAGGCAGCAGATATAGGCAAATCACTGCTGCTCACGGCCTTGCAAGTCAGGGTCACATTGACTCCTCTAAGTGCAACTGTAGTCTCAGGATGTGTTCTAATCTGTGGCTTGGGAAAGTCATCTACGAAAAACAAATAAAAATTAGCTACATGTCCTTTTCAAAAGGGAAATGCAGTAAATACTGATATACATTTTAATGTAATTCATCAGAAGTGAGTAGGTGGGCATGAAGCTTTGAAACCAGATGGATATGTGGAACATATCATCGTTACACTACAATGATAGCAAGAGTTACATTATAAGACAACCCAGGCATTTTCAGAAGGTCTCTCATTTATCATCATATGCTCAAAGGGTTTAAAAACACTTTTTAGTCCATATTTGGCAGGGAAACATTTTGCGGCACTAATCTGTATCTTTTTTTACTGCTCCAGCTTTTATTCATTAAGAGTCTGAATAATCTATTTTGAAAAATCCATATTGTCCTTGGCAATATAACATATGCTTCTTTTCCATTGGCAAGGAAAGTATGTAGATAACTATTTAAAAGCTGTTAGAAGGCACAAACATGGAGACAAAGGGTTGGCTGCTGCAAAGTGCCCATCTTCAAAGCTAACACTATACTGTACATTGCTAATGTAATATAAAACCTGATATAAAAACTTTAGCCAAAAACTTGCACGTAGCCCACTAAGATTCTTCCGTAGTTCCCAGAGCTTCCTCACAATTAATGGGAGCAAGAAATTGGGCACATTTAAATGTTTAAGTCCTGCAGATTTTTAAAATATTCATTTCATCCATTAGAAAAATGTTTTTCAATCTTGGCAATTTTATGATATTCTGTTATTCTGGGAATCAAAGTTCACACTTCTTGTTGCCATGTTTGAAAAACATTGCCTTAAGAGTCTCTATTTCACCCTGTCAAGTTGACTTTTAGAGACCTCAATATCCCATGCAAGGCCAGGCATGATTCATAAACCAATGGAAGTTACCCCTAAAAAATATTAATAATATTGTTTTGAAAAGAAAGAGAATGCCAAAGTATTAAGGCCATTGTATTATCATTTTTCTCTATCATTTAAGCTTTCCCTTAACATCCAGGTTGACTTTTTTGAAGATTTGGCTCTGGTGAAGTTTGTTTACTGAACAAACTAGAAAAAAATGTTCCAGACAACTTCTGAAATCTGAGTCTAGAGTTTTTGAGCCAACATTTGGGCTACTCATATATGTGCTTAACATATACATGAAAAATCATGACAATTCACATAAACCAGATGGGTAAATTAGTAAAGTCATATTTTTCTTCCTAATTCATACATGCAACCATTTTTCAGGACAGAAATTATCAGTAGGTTCATCATAAGATGACATTATTTTATTTTTAAAAAAGAGTAAGAGAACACAAACCACAAACTAAGTCTTCAGTGTTCACACTGAGAATGCTCCTTCCAGCTAGCCATTCAGGATGAGCACAAATGACATTGACAGTGTCCTGCACACGGCTGTGGAAAAGCCAGTGTGGGAGCCATTTCAACTGGCAGTCACACAATAAGCTGCTAGTGTTCAACAACCTGAAAACATAAAGCACAAGGAAAATGCTGTAAGGCAAAGAAATAACAGTTACAGGGCATAATTCTTTTCCTTGCTTATTCCTGCTAAAAATATTTGAAAATCTTAATTAACATTTCAGTATTATATGCTTGATTTTCCTAAAATGTATCATAGATGTAACACCTTCAATATTTTACATTCCTATCAACCAACTCACATGCGCAGAGCTAAAACCTAACGAGAAAGAATTGTTTCTAAATATAATCAATATCTAATGATATTTATGATTACAATGTTATTAGAAATAATAAATCATTACAAAAATAAATAACTAGATAAAGCAATCTGCATTAACTTCAAGAGGCTGTGAAGAAAATCTTGTGAAGGAAGTAAACTGCCTTATTAAAGCTATATCTGGATGGGGAGAAACAGGCTTCGACTCAACCCTTCCAAGACCGAGTGGCTGTGGCTGCCGGCGTCCGGGTATAGCCAGCTGGCGCCATCGTTGGTTATTGGGGGCGAATCACTGGCCCCCACGGAGAGGGCTCACAACTTGGGCGTCCTCCTGAACTCACGGCTGTCTTTAGAAGAGCATACGACGGCCGTGGCCAGGGGGGCTTTCTATCAGGCTCGCCTGATACGCCAGTTGCTCCCCTTTCTAGATCGGGACTCCTTATGCGCAGTCACTCAAGCACTCATCACTTCTTGCCTGGACTACTGTAACGCTCTCTACATGGGGCTCCCCTTGGGGTGCACCCAGAGGCTCCAACTGGTGCAGAATGCGGCTGCGCGGGGGATTATGGGAGTGACGGGGCACTCCCATGTGACACCTCTCCTGCGTGAGCTGCATTGGCTTCCGGTGGACTTCTGGGTGCGCTTCAAGGTGTTGGTGACTACCTTTAAAGCGCTCCATTGCTTAGGGCCGGGGTATTTATGGGATCGCCTCCTGCCACCAATTGCCTCCCACCGGCCAGTTTGCTCCCACAGAGAGGGCCTCCTCAGGATGCCGTCGGCCAGACAATGTCAGCTGGCGACCCCCAGGGGGAGAGCCTTCTCTGTGGTGGCCCCTACCCTCTGGAATGATCTCCCCTCAGAGATACGAGTGATCCCAGACCTCCGGACTTTTCGTCGGGCCCTTAAAACTCATTTCTTCCAGTTAGCTGGGCTGGCCTGACCCCATGTCTTGGTTTTAAAGTTTTGATACCGATTTTAAATTCGAATTGTTTTTAAATTATGGGCCAAATTTTATTTAAATTATTTTAAAACTTATCTTAACTTTTGTATACAGTGTTTTTAGTTGGCTGTTCACCGCCCTGAGTCCACAAGGAGAAGGGTGGTATAAAAATTTAACCAAATAAATAAATATATATATATATATTCATATCAGATTTTTTAAAGTAAACATAATAGCAATACAAAGCAAAAAAGTGTGATTCCATATTTATTTTTCTGCAAATGCAATTTATGAAGACTGAATATTGACTATAGCCTTTAAGCTGAATTAGTTAGTAATGCACTTTAGGATAGCACTGGTTTGAAACAGTGGTGGGTTTCAAAATTTTTTACTACTGGTTCTGTGGGCGTGGCTTGGTGGGCATAGCATGGCTTGGGGGGGGGGGTGGCAGGGGAAGGATACTGTAAAATCTCTATTCCCTCCCCAATCCAGGGGAAGGTTACTGCAACATCCCCTTTTCTTCTTGATCAGCTGGGACTCAGGAGGCAGACAATAGATGAGGGCGGGGCCAGTCAGAGGTAGTATTTACTAGTTCTCCGAACTACTCAAAATTTCCGCACCGGTTCTCCAGAACTGGTGAGAACCTGCTGAAACCCACCTCTGGTTTGAAATACTAAAATGTAGTATGATGTCATTTGGTTTAGCATATCATGTGAACCAAGGCACTATGTCTTGGCTTTAAAAAAATCATCCAACAAAATATAATGAAAGAGAAACAGTTCTGAATATATACCATATATATATTCTTTCTTAAGCACAACCTTGTATATAGCTGGTAAAACAATACATTTGCTGATCTTGATCTGTTTTTATTCTTCAATAGTCATTACAGATGTTATCTGAATTCTGCATTTTACTTTTCAGTATTTTTAATATATTGCCTAACTTAAGAAAAGTTTTGCCTCTGAAGTAAGGATTCCCTTTGTCATAGAGAAGATAATTCAAAAGTAGTTTAACTAACCAAATTATTGCTGTAATCAGAAAAAAAATCCATATCAATTAAAAAGTGGGTTACAAATACAAGTTCTTTTCAGAGCAACTAATTTATTAATATTGAATGATTTAACATTTTTCAACATTAGATACTTACAATTCTTTAAGAAGAGGCTGGGAAAAACCACCTTCTTCAATGGATACTATAGCATTGTTGGTCAGATCCCTACAAAATTAAACAAGAACCATGTATTAGTAAATTTGTTTCATGATTGAATTTTTAAAACTGGGATATATTCTACAGAAAAACAGATTGTCTGTGCCCCCCCCCCAAAAAAAACAAAAAACCAGCATAAGATATACTTACAGATATTCAAGGGCCTGAAGATCAGAAAGTGCTTTTTTTGTAATTGATTTAATTTGGTTTCCCTGAAGAATCCTTTGGGAAAAAAATAGCAAAAATATTTATACTGAAGCAAGACAAATATTGGTGTAAAAAAAATAATAATTCAAGGCCTTTGATAACTTATGTTCTCTGCCTTTTGTAGCAACATAACTAAGATAACCAATTATCACCGAAAAATAAATGAAGTGAAAAGTATATGAATTCTAATTTATTTTAATAAAAAATAATTTGCAAAAACACATGCAACATTTTAGGCAGACCACATGATGGCACCAGTCTGCTACAATTTGCAAGTTGTAACAGGATGTAGAAGAGCAATTGCTACTACATTAGATTTCATCTCAGAAGTTGGTAAAGAAAAAAAGGAATAGTAAGAGTAAGGTTTCATAGAATACCCAACCTGTACAGAGACAATAAAGTCTTTTGAAATACCACACACAGAAAAAAATAAAGATTAAAACTCTTAACAGTTTTTATTTCAACTTGTTAGGTATTCCTTAGAGGCGAAGAGATTACTGAGGCTGAAGCCCTCTACTTGTTCTCACACTTTTTAAAGCTTTTTGTAGATTCTAACCTTTAATTGGAGACTCAGGAGAACAGTATTCATTCTCTCCTTTTCCTATCTTGGCATCAGTTTCTGCCTTTGTTGTAAAAGAACCAAAATTTTTCTTTTTTTTAATTGAAAACATGGGGGGAGGGGAATCTCAGTCAGCATGTGACTCAGAGCAGATATTGCTCTTTTGTGACTGCATATAAGGTATATGATTTTAAGAAAAACTTAATAAAGCCACACTAAAACTCTTTTCCTTTATGATGTGAGGGTCAAAAGAAGAAGAATCAATATACATATGGCTACAAAAGTTTTATTTTTAAAAAAACATGCAGTCTTGCTGTAAATTTCTTTGGGCAGACCTCTATAGCTTTCCCAGGTTACTATAATGTAATCTACTTTTTCTATCTTATTATATATGAATGAATGGATACAGTAAATAAAACAATTTTATAGCAATAAACATGGTTAACATAAAAACATATTATGGTTTGTAGTTATTTTACCAAATGCAACTATTTAGTATAATGTGTCCATGGAAGACATGATTAATTTTTATTTCTGACTTACTACTTTTTGAATGTATTAGTTTGCCCTACCCTCTAACCCAGGGTTTCTCACCCTTGGAAACTCTATGGACTTCAATTCCCAGAATTCCTCAGTCAGCACATGAGATACACTTCTCTAATCCAAACAGCAGAATATTTAAACAGGACGAATCTGGAACAGAACCTGATCCAACAAATAATGTTTCCTTCCCTTGCTTGCAATACTGCTTCTAGCAGCACTTTGGATTTTTAAGAAAAGTGCCCAAAACAAACTTATTGGCTGGAATGGACGTATTTACCTATGATTTACTCAATAAACCATAACTATGTCCACACAGCATGCCAAGCTAAACTGGGGTTTACAACCACATTTTGGCGATGTCATCATCATTCATTTTAGACATTGACTATCCACTGGAGGATGAAGGTCTCTTCCATTTGGAACAATATGGTCCTAAGCTTTCTTTTGGCAATTGGGCATGCAATACTTGCTGATGTTGTCTATCCATATGTTACAAATAAAGCCCTGTCTTCTTGAAGGCATAAATTTTTAGGATACTATTTTTAATAAACTGAATTGAGAATCTTTTTATATCACGTTCATAAAACCTGACATGCTCAACTATTCTTTTTTTTTTAATACTCTAGTATCAGACCTAAGTTTTAAATGATGTGAAGGTTTCTAAAAATATCAATAAAACAAACTGTCCCATACTCTGAAGGTTTCACTTTTAAATCAATCAATTCTACAACTTTTAAAACTTACAGTTTATTAAGTCTCTCAAGACCTGTAAATGCTTCATTTGCATCTTCTATGGCCCAGGAGATCTCATTATTCCGTAGATCTCTAAAAATATAAATAAACATTCCAAATAAATATTTGACAAACAAAGCAAAGCAAAGCAAAGCAAAACACATTCTTCTAACCCCAATTACTCCTCTCCCTTTCAGGTTTTGCCATTTTTAAGATTCGGTTTTGCAATAAAAAAATCCTCATATGGATGTTCACATTTCTGGTTAGTATAAATGCTGGCCTCATGAGATATAATTTTGTTAAAAAAATATGACTGGAAGAATTAATATATGAACATAGCCCCAATGGGAAAGTGGAATTATGGAAAATCACTAGAGCTAAAGCCAGACAGCACTGTTACTCCAGCTGAACAGTATCTATTAGTCTTTAATGACTTTAGTATGTCATTTACCACCAACTGGTGAGCCTTTTCAACTGAATTAATGTTGTACCATTGTTGTAAATGATTTTATGTTAATGAAGCAAGAAGCTTATAACATTAGCAAAGTAAGAGATGAGATACAGGTTGAGTGAAGAATTGCTAGCCAGAAAAAAACAGATTTTCAGAGAGACATGTGGGTGGTTTTATTCCCAAATTCTATTATATGCCAATGTGACTTCCATTTATCGCTTTGTGCTCTACATCCTTCTAAAGGATAGAACAGAAAGCTGGTAAAACCAGTGAACTCCTAAGAGGAAAAGAGGATGCTTAGCTGAAATCTAATAATCTTCATAGTGCTAAGGACAAGTCATAAATTTATAACAACTTTCACTTTCCTCTCAGTCTAGTGAATTCAGAAACTTAGCCAATAGTTTATTAATGATAACGCACAAAAAAAATTCAAAACAAATTTTAAAAATACACTATTTCTGTCATTTGGTACAGGTAGTCCTCAACTTACGACCACAACTGAGCCCAAGATTTATGTCGCTAAGTGAGAAACTTTTAAGTGAGTTTTGTCCCATTTTAGGACTTTTCTTGCCACATTTGTTGAATAAATTAATAACACTGTTAAGTGAATCTAGTTACCCACTGACTTTGCTTGTCAAAAGGTGATCATGACCCCGCGACACAGCCACTGTCATAAATGTGAGTCAGCTGACAAGCATCTGAATGTAAATCACATGACCATGGGGATGCTGCAACAGTCATAAGTGTGAAAAATGGTCATACGTCACTTTTTTCAATGCCATAGTAATCAAACTGTCACTAAGAGAACTGTTTGAAGTCAAAGACTACCTATATAATGGTCCAACATTTTGCACTATCAAAATAACCTCCCTGATGTTGTATTCATGCTGCAAAATGAGAGAATATTTAAGATGTTTACTATTTTCAGGAATTCATTTGTTAACCATATATAAATGGATAACCAATTCTTTAATAAAAGCAGTTTCACAGTAAATAACTCCCTTACCCCTGTTATAACTTAACAGAAAGCTTGTATAGCAAAATAAATGCTATGCCGCATTTTGATTTATAATTATGCAACACATTCTATATTCTATCCTGAAACCAGGGCAGTAAGTTAGTTTACACTGTAAAGCCACTGACACAGGAAAAGATCTATTAAAGGACAACTTTTCCGGCTGTTGAAGTTGACACATTCCGATGTCATGCATAACTAGAACAAGTTCTTTTGAGTAGGCCCTTACTGGGTGGGCCAATAGGCATTTACATTTCATGCCCAGTTAGGCACAAATACTTGGAGCCCTGTTAATCACTCTCAGACCATTGTCTGTAAACATCCAATGACCCTGAACCAAAAAGCTAGCCTGTCAGCAGCTTGATGTGTCTCAAGATTCCAGCAAAATTCACTAATTAATCTGCTGTTCTTTTGTTTTATGCTACTCCAAGTTTAAAATATTAGCTTTAGCTAATCCCTTTAAAAGGCTGCATTGAATTTAAAACAGTGTAACTGATTATGCAAGTTTTCTGAAGGCTGTTAACTATTTGGGCAACAGATTATTCTCTTTTCTTTCCCAATAATACTTAATGATAGCTGGGAGTGACAGCCAGCTCCCTTGCTTTCTAGTTTCTCTTTTTTTTTTTATTGAAAAAGTTTTAAAAATTTTACATACATTTTCTCCCCCCCTCCCCAACCACCTCCCCTGACTTCCCAGAGCAAGTACAAAATAAAATACAGCTTAAATTCTCTAAATTAAACTCCATTTCACACTTATTATAATCATGATCATTAAACAAATAGATAAAAGGAAAGCAAGTCTTTTTTTCTCCTTATTCCATCTAATTCAACAAAATTATCTCCATTTATAATTACAGCAATTAAAACAATTAAGTATTATCTAATCAAACCTATCATTACTCAATTTGGCTAATTGTTACTTAAATTATTAGGTCTATACAATTTAACAAAATATTTTATAACTTCTTTCATTTAAAACAAAACAACAACAACAACAACAACAAAAAGAAAGAAAAAAAAAAGGAAACCCTCACTCAAAAAACCTCCGATTATAAAAAAAAATTACTATATAAACTCTTCCGTCCTTCACTTTTAAACCATCAAGGTCCAATTATAATCAAAACACTTAATAAGAAATAATATTAACAATAATTTTTTAATTAATAATCAAACCTCTTATATCAATACATATTAACAAATCAGCTAAGAACATCATTTAAGAACTTTATCAATCCTTTAAATTCTTCATACTAGATTGAACCAATTGCTAATCTTCTTGTCTTCACATCTTCCAACAGCATATAAGATATCTTCATTTACGTCTACCCACCTAAATAAAAATTGCTTCTGTATATATAAAAAAAACCCCCGAGTGACTTTGTAATTGTAATTATATTTGAAATGATATCCATCAAATCCAGTCAAAAATTAGATTAATAAATTCGTCAGACATATTAGGGAAACCACCAGATCAACTGCAATTGCCCTAGGTCCATAGTCCTTTTGCCTTGTATTCATTACCATCAAGCAGGAAACTTCAATTTGCTATATTCAGTAGAACTTCTGCGATTGCAATTAAGTCCAAATTTGTTGCAGTCCTTAATAAAATAATCCAAATCATTCAAGTCAGGGCATATTTCACAACCCAATACACCAGCATTGCTGTGATCTGTTTATTCTTCTCAAATATTCCAATACAGCTGTAAGTTGCCTCCTCATCGTCGCTCATCGCTTAGTTAACTGGCATTAAACTGCTGTCTGTTTTTTTTTTCTTTTTCCAAAAAATTCAAAATCTTTAAACAGTTAAACAATACTTTTTAAGGACCATCATCTCATCAAGCAGGGTTATTTTCCATTTCTCCAGTCTTTCTTCTTTTCCTTTTTACGAACTTTCTTCTTAACTTTGATCCCTCTGCCTTTTTTAGCTCCAGTAAAATTTTGCGATTTTTGGGATTGCATATTATAAAATTTTTGCAGAAATGTAGCTTCTTCTGGAAACAACTCTTTAAGTGCAGATTGAGTTTTATAAAAAAAAATTCGTGAAACCAAAATTTCATCAACTTGCAACACTTTTTGCTCCTTATTTTGCACAACATTCATCTTTCTCTCCTCAGTAAAATCTGCTATAATCTGTTGTTGTTTTTTTGCATCTCCCAACTCTTCATTCAATCCCCCACTGCTAGATTGCAACTCAGTATTTCCATGTATTTTATTATTTCCAGCTTGAGAAACTTGGAATATAGTATCAATTCTTTTCAATAGAGCAGAGGTAATTGAACTCAAAGCTTCCTCAAATTCAGACCATTGAGGGTTAAATAACCCTCCTTTGCTTTCAAAAAGCCCAGCCATCTTGCCCCCCTTCTTCCTTCCCTTCCAGAAGGACAGAAAAAAAAAGGGGGGGAAGAGAAAAGAAAAAAAAAGTTTCAAGAAGAAAAAAAAAGGAATCCTTTACAATTTGTAATTTGTATTGCTGCTTCAATTATTATTATTCCTTTCTTATTACATCCACTTTTCAAAAAGGAGTTTTACGTTTCAAACAGGGGCTTGTCAATAATTACTTTTAGCTTTCACTTCTTCACGCCCCGTTAAAACTCAAACGCCATCTTGCTTTCACTTTCAGCTTAGGAAGAATCTTTTAAAGAAAGTAAATCTTTGGAGTTAAAAGGGAAAAAAAAATACTTGCTGTTTGATTCGTACTGCTTGTGCTCCGCCAGCTCAATTCAAAAAATATCTGTTTAAAGTTGGTGCTGGAATGGTTAACGACATCTAGCTCTGCAAAGCAGAGGCATCCAGGGTCCGGAGTACTGATAGGCTTAACGGGGAGCTCTCATCTTCAAGCGCCAGATTATGTGTGAAATCCGGCACTTTCAGGGAGCTCTACCCCACCCATCTACTCACTTTCCCCCCTCATACCAGGGGGGATAGTCGCTGTTCTTTGCGGTTCTACGGAGCCCTGGGCTGGCGCTTCAAAAAGAAGCGTCTGGCGATGTCGCTGTCCCACTGGAAGTCCCCTTGCTTTCTAGTTTCTCATGCTATATTTTAGTTATTCTCCCTGAGAAAACCTGTTACCCCAACTCAGTCTCATTTACACTTTGTTGTGCAGTTTCCATCTCTATACCTAAGAATACATTCTTTCCAAGTACTTCTTTTAAAATGTTTCTAAGGATAATAATATGAAGGTTAACCATCTTCTTTATGTTTTATATATTCAGAAGAATTTCAAACATTTTACACATCTCTGGAGGCTTTTTTCATCTCTCGGAACCATTTAAAATCGACTGTGCTGTTTTTGCACCAGAAAGAAAAAAAGCAATAAAGAGCCATTTGACGAAAATAACTGGGGGTATGTGGATTAATGTTGCAGAAAAGACAAAAAGCCTTGAGCAGATTTCAGTGGAAAAATTTGAAAGACTGTGTCTCCTATCCTTTTGAAAACTGATGCTTGTATGCTACAGTAGAGCTCACCAGGGAAATGAGTAATGCTTAATTTCCAGAAAGAGAAATGCCAGAAATTCCTGAGGGATAATAACATTTTCACAATCAACCTTTCTCCACTGATCTTTATGAAGGACAGGTTGCTCTTCGCTGGACTGAAAGGGAAAAGTATTCTGCATACGTTCAGGTGCTAGGTTTGTGCACTATTATATATTTGTATCTACCTGCACTTCAGCCTCCTATCCTAGCACAGAAAGGCCTGAAAAATAAAGGCTTGCTCAGGAGTTCTTCATGAAGACAGATGGTTAGGTAAAGTAGCACCTATCAATGACTCCATAAGAATTACTCAATGTTACTTTATACACAAGATCCATGTAAGTGCTGAATCTTTTAAAAAAGCACCTAGAAGTGCTGAAAATACTGCTCAGCTCTTTGATATAATAAACCTGTCACATTTTACCTTTTGAAATGAATATAATCTAAGGCCAATCGTCAGAAAGTGGACCCACGTCTCCTTTGTATTCTTAATACCATAAGCGTTACTATCACCCTCTGATAAGAGTGCTTAAGTTTTATTCCTGCTAACTTCCTTCTGATAAATGTTATTTCCCCTCTAAATAATATACACTTACAAAGTCTGTAGATATGAGAGTCCTTTAAAAACCCCATCAGCAATGTAACTGAGTCTATTGTCACTCAAATTTAATTTTTCCAATGCATTCACTCCAATAAAAGCGAAGTCATCTAGACGAGTCAGTTGATTGTATGACAGATCTCTGAAATGAAAGGCACAATAAAGAGAAAGATGTAAGTAATAAGATTGTTGAAATGTTGTGACACCACTAATCAATTTGATTTGAGAAGACAGATCCATTTTTGTAAGGTATGTTAAGAAACTTTCCCAACTGAGACAGCAATTTATTCCACTAAATTTACCTCAATAAAACAAATGTAAGTACGTACAGTTCAGAAAGACTTTGGCAGAATTCCCATGCATCACGTCCAATCCTGTTAATAGCATTCTGACTGACATAGAGCTTTTGCAGGGCCTTTAAGCCATATAGCCATCCCTTATTTACTTCTGTCAGATTATTCTGTTCCAACTCTCTGCAGAATCAAAAGAAAATGTTACATATGTTTTAAATCATTTATTTAAAAGTATGTATTTAGATACCTATCATATATAGCAATTTGCTAGTAGATATACAAAGCTATTATTAAATACTATTGCATCTACAAATCCTCAACATTTAAGCCAAGACAATTTAGAAAGCAAAGAAAGGTTTAAATAGAAAGCAAAAAGCAATGAATTCAACATTCATTAATTTTTTTACTCTTATTATGAATTATTCTCTGTCACTGTTTTCTGAAAACTTTATAAAGTGTACTATGAAATATTTTTAAAAACCCTATTAAAATTATGATGAAATATACTGTTCAAATGAATTGGTAAACCAATACATCTATCAATAAACTTAATGAGCCATTTCAACTAATGAAATCTAAGTTTTTTAATGAAGAGGTTATACAGTATACTCACAATTCTTCCATATTATTCAGTCCAAAAAAGGCACCATCCATCAGATTATTAATTCCATTGCGTTGCATTTTTAATGATTTCAATGAGTCCAAGCCTTGGAAGGTAAGGCTTTCTATTACCTTAATTCGGTTTCTTTTAAGTTCCCTGAAAATAACATTTTAAATATAAGGTACCAGAAATCAATCAATCAATCAATCAATCAATCAATCAAAGTCAGTCGGTCCGTCCGTCTGTCCATCCATCCATCCATCCAATATAACTTTTTCTATGCTTGCTATTCTAATAAAAACATTAAAAAGATGTTGAGAGAACATAATTTAGCCATCAAAAAGACAAAAACTGAACTACAAAACTAAATGGTCAAAGCCATACCTAGTAGTAACATATATTTAAACATATAAATTCTCAGATGACCAATATTTTCACCCTGAACAAAGAGTTTAGCTGGTACACTTTCTACCAGGACTTCAGCAGAAGATTAAAAAAAACTTTCTTCATATTAACCATTATTTTAATATCATCTCATTATTTTAATGCATGCTAAGGCTATATTTAACTTATAATGCCAGTATATATATTTGGTTTGAAATGAAACCTGTTATTTGAAGAGTAATATATTTATGGTACAATGTGAACTTTATTCCAACAAAATAATAAAATCTAGGGTCTGGTAGGCATCATCTTCAGGTAGACTCAGCTTATAACCAGTTACGCCAGATCTCCCTCAGGGTACTTAAGACTTGATTATAAAGTTTTAGTGGCCACAGGACTGCATTTCAGGTGCTTGGCAACTTGCCTGCATTTATGGCTAACTGCAGCACCTCAGTTACATGCCCGTGTTTTATGATGATTTTGCTAAAAACCTGCCCATAGTGAACCATTGGTTCACTTAATGAGCTGATCAGGACAGTCATGTGGATGACCTGATTTATGACCATCACTACTTATGAGCACAATGGGCAAGCTCTATCATGATCATATGTCAAGGACTACCTGTAATTCAATCCCTGCTCAGAATTCAGAATCATGGAATGTTGGGAACTATTAGTGCTTTAGGTTCCTGCATTGAGCAGGGATTCAGTAGTATAGGGGTGTCAAACTCAAGGCCAAGGGGCTGGATTCAGATCTGGCCTCCGGGGCCACCCTGGAAACAGCGAAGGACTGGCCTGGGGTGCCCGTGTCAGCAAAAATGAAGATCAGGAAGGGCGTGCTTGCCCCTCCCAAGTTCCATTTTTACTGGCAGAGGACTGCAGGAGGCTGTTGCAGCAAAAAACGGAACTCGGGAGCCCATTTTCGCTGGTAGAGCGCTAGGGCCACCACGGGTGCCTGACACAAATGACATGCTGATCACACCCAGTCCGGCCATGCCCAGCCTGGGCCCCCCTGAGGTCAAACACAACCCTGAATTGGTCCTCAATGAACTCGAGTTTTACACCGCTGCAGTAGTATAAATAACCCACCACTAAAAATTTATCCAATATTCTTATTAACTTATTTTATTAGACATATACATTTAAAAATCAAATACTTCTCTGGCATGAATTTATGACATTCGTTAACATGCTCCATATATGGGCTTCAAACTGACAATGTATAATTACTTACAAGAACTGCACATAAGGTAGCTTCAAAGTCTTCGGTGGAATCATGCTTATTTTGTTTCTGTTCAGTTTTAGAACTATTAAGGAATTGGACAGGTTATCAAAACAGCCTGCTTCCAGAGTAGTTATTCTATTGTTGCTCAAATTCCTATAAAACCAGAGTTTTAGAAAGGCAGTTGTTAAATTCTGATGAAATAATTTAACAAAAAAACCAAAAGTATCTATTGCATTTTGATTTAGAATTGAAATTTACTTTCATAAAGCTTAGCGTGCTGTTTCACTGACTGTTACAATTATTGCATACAATTAAGTAATGATCTTATATTCACAGTTTGCTAGGTACTACTCCTTGTAGAATTGGTATTTTCCACTGTCACTCAGTAGCCTACTATTTTAAGCAACCCGAACAATCATGTAAGAGAATCTGAAACATACTACAACTTTGAGGAATTGAGACTGAGACAAACATTCCTTTTTCAACCTGTCCACATTCAGGCATTGCACTAAACTGTAACTGAGTTGACTCTATTCCCACATAGCTGAAGAGTGTTCGTTTCTGCTTTTAATTAATTGTGGCTTGTGTTTTTGGAACCACTAAGTGCGATTAACATTAATCAGTTTATCGTTTGTTTTAAACTAACCACAGTTATTATTAATTACAGAGCTTGGTCCAGCCATGCATGTTGCAATTAACTAAAAATGAAAGCTTTTTAACTGTCATGTAGAATAATAGAATAGAATAGAATCCTTTATTGGCCAAGTGTGATTGGACACACAAGGAATGTGTCTTGGTGCATATGCTCTAAGTGTACATAAAATAAAAGATACGTTCATCAAGAATCATAAGGTACAACACTTAATGATAGTCATAGGGAACAAATAAGCAATCAAATCATATTAGGAAACAGTCAATATAAATCGTAAGGATACCAGCAACAAGGTTACAGTCATACAGTCATAAGTGGGAGGAGATGGGGGATAGAATAATAGAATAAACTGAGAATGTATAAACCTGGGAGGATACTATATTCATACATTGTCTCACTAAGCTACAGTTTAGCATGTTTAGAACCACATTAATATTCCATATAGTGAAGATCTGCTTGACATTATTGAAGTCTATTTGCCTATCCTGTTTCCAATCCCAATCAGTTAATAAATTAACATTCCTGCAATTGATATTTTGAGGGATACAACCTCCTATAATCTGGGAATCCTTACAGCCACCTGTATATCCATCCCTCTGTTCAGCGATTCCTGAATCTGTTGTGTGAGATGTTACTAAATCTACTCTTCACAGCAAGTCTAATTTCATTAGTACCATTGTGAAGTTTGTATTATTTCATTAATATCATCAAGACTTCATAAAAATGGCACAGAGACAGAATACATGTTATTTGATGCACAGAAATCCATTAACAAACCTTGCACCAGAGGTGAAATGCTCCCGGTTCGGACCGAATCGCCCGATCCAGTAGCAATGGCGGCAGGTGGTTCAAAGAACCAGTAGCAAACATCCCTGCGCCCCCCCCCATGCCCAGCTGAGCTGCACGATATCAGAGGCTTTTTTTTAACTTTTAAAAGCATTTTTTCTACAACCTCTTCCGACAAAAAAATGCTTTTAAAAGTAAAAAAAAAAAGCCTCTGATCGTGCAGCTCAGCTGGGATCGTCAGAGGCTTTTCAAAGCATTTTTTTCTGCAACTTCTTGGCCGAAGAGGTGGTAAAAAAATGCTTTGAAAAGTCTCTGATGATCCCAGCTGAGTTGCCTGATCGGCAGAGAGGCTTTTCAAAGCATTTTTTAAAAAGCCTCTCTGCCGATCCCAGCTGAGTTGCCTGATTGGCAGAGAGGCATTTTTTAAAAAGTCTCTCTGACGATCCCAGCTGAGTTGCCTGATCGTCAGAAAGGCTTTACAAAGCATTTTTTAAAAAGCCTCTCTGACGATCCCAGCTGAGTTGCCTGATCGACAGAGGCTTTTCAAAGCATTAGAAAAAATGCTTTGAAAAGTTAAAAAAAAAAGTTGGTGACAACCACCCAGTCACATTACCCCCACCACCACCAAGCCACGCCCACAGAACTGGTAGTAACAAATTTTGCATTTCACCCCTGCCTTGTACTCTTTTTATATGAAGGAAAAAATTTTGAGGACAGATATACGAATTGGAAAAAAAAACTACTTTCAATGCCTCATGCTAAGTATCCCCATCTACTTACAGGTACTTCAGCTGCATATGTGGGAATGAAGAAACTTTGATTTCTGTGATGAAGTTGGAGCTGAGATCAAGGTTCTCCAGGGAGAAATAAGGTTGTAGCTGTTCAGAGACAATCTCCTGAATTGAATTATGCACTCTAAAACATAAATAAGCACCTTAGAAGCCATACTTATATCATCTCTAAGATTTCAGCTCCTTAAAAAATACAGCTAAATAACTTGAAGATTAAATGTGAATCCAGAATAATATTTAGAAGCTGTTTATTTTGATCATATAAAGTGTTTTAAGCCAAATCTTATCCTTTTAGTGTACAAACCTGGATGAGGTTACTGCAAAGTATCAAGGATCACTTCAATTTTCCTTTAGAATTATGGTTCTAGAATGGGTTTCTCTGTTGATTGGATGGGCTACTATCCAAACAGCTTGATGGATTGGTTGCCAGCATTATTTGATAAGTATGTAACTTATTTAAATTCTGATATTACTCTTCTTCTTAATTGCTCTTTCATAGTACTACTAGATATTAATTACATAAATTTTTCAATTTACTTTCCAAACATCCCCCATGCATCATTTTTATTTGATTAATTATCTAACAGTTTTATTTTCTACACTGCTAAATTTAAAAATCATCCTGAGAAATCTATGAATATTAACTTACAGTGATAGTAGCGTGATATTAGAAGTTAGTTCACCAAAGTGGGGAATGCCACTTAGTTCATTGTGATTCATCTTCCTGAAAGATTTAGTAGATTCAAAAAGAAGTCAAATCAACATAAATAGAGTAACATTCTTGTTCTACGTGCGTTTTTAAAAAAATCTAGAAACTTTCTCAGTAGTGAACTTCATAAAAAGCAAAATAATTCAAAGCACCTAAATACATTTATTTTATTATTTGAAATCAGTCATTCTGGCAAAATCGAAAATTTTGCAAACAAGTCTTGCTGTGCTGAAGTGATACTTCAGAAGAACCCTGATATTAAACATGTAAACACTAGTTAATTTTAAATTCTATATGAAATGAAAAACATTTCTATACATGCAAACTAGTTTAAGAGCCATAAATTAATCAGCAGAACTTGAAACTAAAAGCGATCATCAATATTACTATGTTTATAATACATATATACATTCAATGCAACTTTCTAAATCTGGAATTCTATGTATCTGGATGTAAGCCTGCTAAAGAAACAAACTCTTCAATTTAAGAAATGGTATCATGATTGTACCTTGTAAAATCCAAACTGTCCACTTTTCAGCTAAATTATTTCTAATGATTAGAAATACAGGTGGCACCCCTAGCCAAACTTGCTATACTTAGAAAAAGCCAATCAAGGTCAGACTGGGCTAGTAATTTATTGGGGAGCCACAGGCAGCCTCAGGGCTATAGATCTGAGTAAAACTGGGGCAGAAGAGGACAGAAAGCGAAGACCCTAACCTCTTCCCTATTGTACCAAAGTACCTGTACGCCCTAACCCAAAGTCAGACTTTAAACAAAAAATTATTTTGAACCCAATGCTAGAGAAAAAAGTGCATAGGATCTGTACATCAACATAAAACTCTCTGAAAACATAACATATTGACCAAATTTTGGGTAAAGAAAGAAGCTGTGAAAAGAAAGATTGAATTTAAAAATAAACCAGATCAACCTGGAAGCTTCACAACAAAGTTGTTTATTATAAATCTTTTTAGATTTGTGGACTGGCAAAACGGTGGGAGAGGGGACGGTTCTGTGCGCATAGCAGGCAAGCACACATGCAGCTCCATTTGCGTGAGTGGTGGGCATGCTCACCCGTTCCTCGCGCAAATGGAGCACATGCGCTCGCCCACTGCTCGTACAAGTGGGGATGCACACGCATGCCCTGGCCTGCCACTTCTGTTTCAAAAGGTTCAACGCCAGTAGTGGGCCGTGGCTCGGGGACCCTTTCTAAACCCCACTCCTTCCTCTTTCCTAGTCACATGCTCCAGAATGATTATTAAAAACTCAGCAATCATTGCAGAAGCCATAATCTGAATGGCTTCTTTTCTTTTTCCATTGCATTTGCAACCTATACTGAGGATGTCTAAGGCAGTTCAGTATTAATATCACAGCTATATGACTGCTCCTATCATATTTATTCCTTTCCCCCCTTCCATTCTTAAAACTCTTTTACTGACAATCCTACTATTAGAAGCCTTTTGTTTTTTTTTCCTGCTCAATCTGTCATTCACAAATATCACATCATTTGACATATTACAACTCTTAATGCCATATTGCTTAGTTTATTACTTTACAGCTAAAGTAACTTACACTTCTTGCAGCATTTGACCCGATGAATCAATACTCCAATTAGAGGATAATAAATTGTTATGACTCAAATCTCTGTAAGCAAAAAAGAAAATTATAATATTATTTAAACAGCTTAATATGACATTCATCTCACAAAATCTTAAAACTACCTTCATTTCTAACTTTTCTAGTTGAATGTAGAAAAGTATCACAAGAGAACAGACAGAATTTACAGTAAAGGGGGAAAAAAATCTAGAAGTCAGCCAACTAGTTTTAAAGGAGCAGAAATGCTGAAGCAAGTTCCGTCATCAACTGAGTAAGAAAGACTGACATTATGACACAGGGTGGGCGTGGTCAGCCAACAAGAGAGAAAAAAATCTCCACTTAGTTCCCCAGCAACATGAGAAAAGAACCCATCCAATGGATTGGAGGAGCAGCGTACTGGAAAATAGACAGAATTTACAGGAGAAACTGTTGTTTGGCTAGGGATAATGTGACAGGGGAAGGTACCCTTGTTGGAGATTGCTAATGAAATTCTATTATCTGAAATGGGCAATATTGATATTCTACAAGGTCGGGCCCAAAACCAAGAATGACACATGGTTATTTTTTCAAGCTGGGTTCTTTATTGTTTTATACCCATAGACACAATCCTGTCTGACAGGATGGTGTCTATGGGTATAAAACAATAAAGATTCTACTATCTGCATCTATAACACACTCTGTGAACTACAGGTAGTCCTCTACTTAGGACAATTGAGTCCAAAATTTCTGTTAAGTAAGACATTTGTTAAATGAATTTTGCACCATTTTACAATCTTTCTTGCCACAGTTGTTAAGTGAATCACTGCAGTTGATAAGTTAGTAACTTGGTTGTTAAGTGAATCTGGCTGCAAAAGGTGATCACATGACCTTGAGACACAGCAATTGTTATAAGTATGAATCAGTTGTCAAATATCTGAATTTTGATCACATGATCATTACAAAGGTTGTAACTCATAAGTCACTTTTTTCAGTGCCGTTATAACTTTGAACAGTCACTAAATGAATTGTTGTAAGTCGAGGACTACCTGTATTGAGGTGTTGGATCACATGATATCTGGGCTGAGTTGCCTGGTACTCCTCTGGAATGCACCCCCTCCCTCTTGGGGATCCATCTCCTCACTACAATCCATCACCAGTACTGTACATTCCATCCTACACAGCCAACTAAATAGTCTTACATGTTCACATTTGTTTAGTTCAGCAATGGTCTTTATTTTTATTGCAACAATATTGATGAATTAGTTCATTACAAAGATACTTCACTGATAAAAACATGTTGGGATTTTTTTAAAATTGACAATATTTAAAATTAACAGCACAACCAACAATGGCAAAACAAAATCTAGGAGACAATCCAAATACTTCCTGATATGATGAAGTTGTGACAGACTTACATTCTTTAGCGTATGACTCAGCACTAATTTCAAAACACTGTTCCTGATGAAATGTCAGTGACTAAACATCAGAACCAGTCTCAGTTTGAAGGCTACCATGCATACTCCATAAAGACACACTTAAATATATGTCCAACTATCTCTTTCAGAACAAAATCGGAAGGCTTACATAAAAAAGGCATCTAAAGTGTTCTAGCATATAATGTCCCTGAACATTTATAACTCTTCCCCCACTATAATCCTGTTGATCCCGGGAAACATAATACTTTAAATTGCTATTAATCAGTTATTAGAACATATTTGCTGCTGCTCCAAAACTTCAAAAACATAAAAATATTGAGCAAAGATTGTTATAAAGTTATAATCTTTACTCATATGCGGACTTAAACACCAGAAATAAGCAGACCAAAAGCACCTGGAAAGTACATACATTATAGCTTTTCTTCTGACCAATTATGCCTCAGAAACTGTCGTCTACTGTTAGCGACCTTGTGAAACTGTCCTTAACCTGTCTTTCAGATCTTCTACCAGTGCCTTTCAGTTACAGGAGTGTCTAAAAAATGGCAATGAGAAGAACAGTGAATGCCACGGATTAAGACAAAATAAAAGCTCATATCATCCCAACAGTAGGGAAACTGAACAACTATTTAGTTGCTACCAAATCTGGCTGTCACAGGTTCTTTTATACATACCCAAGTCAGTGGACTCCAAAACCCAAGAAAGCCTACACAACCACCCAGGTTTAGGCAACGCAAGCACTCAAATCTAGTATTCATTGCTCACTGTTCCATTTTTTCCTGCTTCCTATTACACCTCCTCCTACAGCTCCTCCAACTATTATTCTTACGAGTCCTATTGGCAGAAAACAGTATCAGATTTTCTATCTCCTTTAGGTTGCTTTACAAACATGCAAACATCCTTCCATCTTTCCCACACACCAACACACACCCTGTTACCTCTCTGGTCAGCATTTTTAGGCAACAGTTCTGTGCTGCCTAGGGACAAGCCTTACAGGGATAGGGCAAAAACAACACAGGGGCTAGCCATTTGGAGGCACTCTGTCGTCTCACTGGCTTAATTTCTTATAGCTCCTTAAACAAATGTTTTTCATTCTGACCTGCCTCCAATGATAACTTGCATTTCTTTCAAAGAACTCCTGTAAAAAAAAAAGATACAATTCACACACTTTATCAGTTAGTTCCCCCTCTATTTAACCTTGCTAAATTTAGATTTTTATTTTCTGGTCCATTCTCTGCATCACATGCCCTTAAGTATGCAAGTTTCTATTTCCTCATTACCTCAAGGGAATACTTAATCTTTATTTGTCCCACTATTAATTCTTCCCGTGTTCCATTAAACTGTCTCCGTCTCCAAATCCATAATTTGAAATTTTAGTTTATTTTTTCTCTTTCTCAATGTCAAGCTTTCACAGCTGCATATTATTACTGGAAAGATAATTGCTTTAAGTATTCTATTTCATGATTTTGTGTTAATTTGTCACTGGCCTCTTAATTTTTGGATAACAAAAATATCAATTTATAGAAGATTTATTTATCAATTTATAGAAGATTTAATCTGTAATTCTGATTTAAGATGCCTTCTCTTCCAGTAATAACATTCTTGGAATATATTCAATATATAATTTAAACAGATATGTTTACAACATAAAGCTTGCTCACTCCCATTCCTATTTTGAAATATTTTGTTTCTATGGTTTCTGTTCTTATAGAAGCTTCCTATTCAGGATAAATGTTTCTTAAAAGACTAATATTTCTGGATACCCGTTAGATTTAAAATATTCTAAATTTTGGTGGGATGATCAAATGCAGGGGTCCCCAATCCCCTGGTCCACGGCCCATTCAGAACCAGGCTGTGGAAGTGGTGAGCAAGCACGTCTGTGTGCACTCGCATGCATGAAGCTGCATTTGTGAAAGCGCCGCTCATGTGCAAAACCATCCGCTCTCTCCCCCCCCCCCAGCCAATTGAGCTGGAAAGGTTGGGGAACACTGGTCTAATGGAAAGCAAACTGTTCCTGGAGGAGTGGGGACTGCACTGAGACATAAAGTGGTGGCCAGATAATGAATGCTGATCAGCAGATTCTCTCTGGAGAAGGAGAGTCTGGGAGATTGTCCATCTGCATTCCAGGCAGCTGCTCCCTGTGAGGAGGATTGTGGGTTTGTGGTAAACTTGTGAGTCGAGAGCCTGGATTCAAGGATTTTCAATCGTGTCCATAACACAATGCAGCTTGTATTGCAGGGGTGTCAAACTCAATTTCATTGAGGGCCACATCAGGCTTGTGTTTGATTTCAAGGGGCTGGGAATGGACATGGCCAGCTCAATGTCACTCGTCGAGGCTCCGTTTTCAGCCACAATGGCCTCCTGCAGCCCTCTGCCAGCAAAAACGGATACTGGAGAGCCGTGCGTGGCCCGCCTGGGCTCCATTTTTTGGCGCAATAGCCTCCTGCAGCCCTCTGCCAGCGAAAAAGGAGCCTGGGGGAGCTGCACAGAGGCTCTGTGGGTCGGTCATTTGCTGTTTCCAGGGCACCTATGGGCCAGATCTAACCATCCTGCGGGCCAAAACCAGCCTGTGGGCCTTGAGTTTGACACCCCTGTTATATTGGATGTAAGGTTTGCAAAAGCTTCACTTTATTAACTGTTATCAGATATAATCAATTTAAAGTTAAAAAGAGATCTTCCAATTGGCAGGATTAAGAAAAATGTCTTGGTAAATCAACTGTCTTTCTAGATTAAAAAAAGTGAAAGAAATGTTTTAAAACATTTTAAGTTTGGGGACCTTTAAAACATAAAGGTCCCCAACCTTTCTTGCTCAGTGGACCAGCAACCGCAGTGGAAGGGGAGAAAAGGGGATAGTTTTGCGCAAGCATTGCTTTCACAAATGCAGCTTTGTGCATGCTTCCATAGCCTGGTTGCCAAATTTTAAAGGATTTTGAATGATTACTAAAAAACCACTGAAGAAAGTATAAATGGAAAAAGGGAGCAATAATGTTGAAAGATTAATTTTTTGCAAAAGTGTTTTTGAAAACATTAGAACTAAATACATAAATGGACCAGACTTTTGTGTAAATGTTGTTTGTTTGATATTAAATTTGTTTGTTTGTTTGATATTACAAATCAGACAATTTGTGGATTTTACAAAACAAAGAGAAAGGTAACATGAAACAGAGTTTATGACTATCATAGTGTCAAATGAGTTTAAGTATTAAGGGCATACAAAGGCAAAACAGGCAAAAAGGTGGGCAGACTGCTTTTTATTTTTTCCCCTTGTACTTGAGGCATTTTCACTTTTGGATTATAATACCGGAATAGCCATCACCAGGAAAGTAGCAAAAGCAGGAAGAAGGAGAGAATCGTTACAGCAACCTACAGAAAAGGGATTACCCTGGAGATGTCGCAGAAAATGGTTGAAGAATATGTCAATAAGATACCTGAATGTTAATTTGGCAATTTGTGAAGAGAGAATGGAAGATTTATAAAGATGAAAATAAAGAAGTAATTAAAAAACTATAGTACTCTCCTGAAATCCCTTCTTCTTTAATTCTCCTCTCTGTGAAGTAGGGCGGGGAGAAGTGTTAGGTAGAGAGAGAGAGATGGCCTACAGAAATTGCTTTTCTCTGGAATGCTTTGATAAGATATTAGATTGACCTACTATTACTTTTCACACTTGTACTATCCTTCCTGATGTTATCAATGTATACCATAAATATTGGTATTTATGTTGCACTCCTGTTATCTAATTCAAGATGCTTAAGGGCAAACATCTGGGTTCTGCTAAATGTCTCCATTCTAGAGCCACAGCACTGGGAGTTAGATTATAAATTTACACTCCTGCTACTAAAATCCAATTCTATATGCTTAATTTGATTCAGAAGCTCTATTCCACCATACTAATAAACTCTTTCATTTTCAAATGAGAATACTTTGAATGGTTCTAATCATATTGGATTTTTTTTTTTACAAGAGTAGTTGCATTCGCAGAATGATTACTCATTATTTTGTGTATAGAAACGAAAAGGATAGTATCTTGTAATATGAAGACATTAAGAAACAAATTGATAATCCTAATCTGGCTGATAGGTTTTCCTTCCCGCCAACCTTCCACACATATCAGAGTTTCAAGCCGTCTGGGCAAGCATAAAAATTCCTTATCAGTTCATAGTGAGATTAAAAGCAGCGTTTTGTAGATTTTCTGTTCTTTAGTTAAGCCAAGTATCTCAATTTCAGTTTGTGATACAAATTTGGCAAGCTATAGATAAATTGCCATGGCACAAACATACTGACAGTCATGGTGGAAAAACATGAACTAGCAGAGCAAGAGAGAATCATTTAAATCTGTATCATGAATTGCCTTTAAACCTTCCCAGAATACTGTTTCTTTATGAAAGCAGCTAAATCTCAACAATATACTGTAGATAGTTCTTGATTTACGACTACAATTGAGTCCAGAATTATGGCCATAATTTGATTGGAAACATTGCATAACTGGATCTGATTTTGTTGAATTTCTTGCAGTGGTTATTAAGCAAACACCCCAGTCGTGAACACTGCAGTCATTAAGCAAATCCATTTTTTCCAACAGGCATTTTTTGTCACAAACTGGAAATAATGTTGGAAACTAGTTTAAAACTATCATAGTCACATGATACTGAGATGCTGCAAACAATTGTAAAGGTGAACCAGCCATAAAGGTGAACTGTCATAACTACAAAAACTGCTATAAGTAATTTTAGGGAAGTCCATTATAACTTTGGTCACTAAACAACCAGTTGCAAGTTAAGGATTAACTATAGACATTTATAAAATAAATGAAGCAAAGAAATAAGAATTTGGCCAAAAGGGAGTAACACTACCCAGTTACAAATATATTTAATCATATCAAGCCATTGGAAAGTGAAATTTGAAACTCCCCAATGGAACTCAAAAACAGTTCACAAGAGATACTTTAGTCCTAATAGTACTTTGGAAACCAACGGATAACACATATTTTGATTTATTTCACTGACCAAACATATTTCCAATTTCCAATAAATTTCTAAGAATACTGTCTATTAGATTTTTCTTGAGTTTTCTAATGTTAGTAGATTATTTGAAAAAAAAATCTAAAACCTTTATTGAGCATTTCTATGCATTCTAGTCTTCAGGGATTCAACTGTAGAAAGCAATGAATTATTAAAATATCAATATCATGTAGAGTTGTAAATAATTCAGAGAAAATATGGAGAAACATAATGCATTCTTAAATAAGTTAACCCGACACTTGAAAAGTGTGCATTATCTTTTTTCCCTTGGTAGTCAAAACAAAGATGGACAGAAATGCCTGATCTTAAAATTTATGTTAGCAGCTTGGAGTTCTAATTACATGTTAATGGTTTCACTAAAAACTCTTTTAGAGGCTTTTACATGAATGTGCTGTGAAATGTTTCAATTGCTGCAGCAGCAGGTTTTGATTTTTATATATCTTTGTACCCATATAGTTATCACTGAAGTTTTACTTTTATTACAGTCATGTCAAATACAGACCGCACTATCGGAGGACTAGAGACTTGTTCGCTAAAATACATCTCTGGAAATTCAAACTTAATCATTTCCTTTTGTTAGCAGCCTAGATTTATCAACATACAGTAGATCTCTGATGTCAAAAGTCTCCTCTTTCAATGTCAAACCAACACAGTAGGTTTCTAACGTAACATAGTCAGCAAAATATCTTGCCTGATGCGTGTTATTAGATCATCATTTCCAGATTCAACAGAAATGCCTTTTTAATAGCATTGTTCCAAGGCAGCAGTTGCTATCACTGCCACAGAGATGTTATCTGTTGATGGACTTTTGCAAAAATCTTATTAAGAAGCAGTTTGCACAATGAACAAGCCTCAAAAGCCTACTACATGGCATTCATTACTTAGGAATTGGTTTATTAGATATATGCAATGCACTGGAATATTTTTCTTATGTTTTCTTGGGTCTCCTAATGGGAACAACAAGCATTGGAATTTACGGTGGTATCATTTTAATTCATATAGGTCAGTGTTTCCAAACCTTGGAAAATTTTAAATATATAGACTTAGATTCTTAACAGAATTCAGGACTTTAGCATCCTTTGTCATTTGAATTCATGACAAAGGGTGCATATTTCTTTTGTTCTTCACAGATACACCATAAATTAATACTGTATAAATCAGGAGTGAAATCTAATTTTACACCAGGATTTTCATTACCAAACACTATGTTTGTTCTAAAACTGAATTTTTGTTAGTTTTTGAACCGTTTATGCATTTTAATGTAAACGTAAAACAATATTCTTTGTGAGAATGTGAATTTAGAGGTTATGCTACTTGAAATAGCCATTGAAAACTTGAAAGCCATTTGGATTAGACTAAATATGAACTAGAGGTGTTTCATTTCAAGTTAGAATACTCTTTATTATTTCAAATTCAGAACAGCTTGGGACATTTGTTAAATCCCTAATGACACCCTCACCTATGACCATGAAATGTCCACAGCTGATTCTTGGTACATAAAAGTGTATCGGAAACAAATGAAATGCACAAGGTTAAGTGTTATAATCATGGTACATTTTGTTAATTGTAAGAGTCAGTGCATGAGATGGGTGGCTATATAAATATGATAAGTAAATAAAAAATAAAAATGGTTTTCAATAAAGAACTGCTAAATAAGAATTACTTAGACACATTGTTCTGATAGGAATCTGATCTTTAGACCAGGCTTTTGCAACTTTCACAATAGGATTTCACAATACATGGAACTAGGTTCCATGAGATCATGACTGAAAAAAAAAATATTTTTAACTTTGTGTGCCACAAAATGCTAGTGCTCACAGTGGTAGAAATATTTATGCACAGTGATTCAGCTGCCAGCTGCTGCTTTGCTGTTGTAAATGTAAAATATGGATTGTGTAGACTAGATGCAAATAGTATTTTGAATTGAGGAAGAGAGGAGGAAAAATTATTTCAAGGGTTCCATCAGGGTAAAAAGGTTGAGAAAGGCCGCTTTAGATTGGATATTACTAACTCCAGTTTCTCTTTGTTGTTTGTCTTGTTATCTGGCCTGTTATTTTAATGAACTAGAAAGTTTACCATGAAATCGTAAAAAAACCCAAAATAGTACTTAATATCACTGACATTTTTAAAAATTCTTTAATTAAGCAAAACTTCCTTACATGGTTGTTACATTTCAAAGCATGTTGGCAAGGAAAGTATTAGTTTGGCAATGATAAAATAATTCATCTTAATTGCTTTGTAATTTCCATGAACAACATATAAACAAAGCGTGGTATGTTTATACACAAACTATTAATTTTTAAGTTTCCAGATATAACATGAAAAATATTTTGGACAAAAACAAAGACTGTTGCTAGCCTAGAAGTGGGGAAATTGGAGATTAAGGATTGTAATGTAAGTTTATTGTACCTTTATCCTTAGTGTATGTTTTGCCTTCTTGTTTCCAAATGTAAAATGTACCTGTGGAGGAAGCTGCAAGTCAACAACAACAGAAGTATATTTTTACTTTATCAACAAACTATGCTGCAAGATGAGAATTTTGTAGCAGAGTATGCAGTGTTTTCATTTTTTGTCAAGAACATTTAATTTTTAAAATAATCCTGTTTTTTCTGTAAACTGCACTGTAAGTCATACTAAAAACTCAATACCTCCCAATATAATGTATGATTCCATGAACAATGGAGAACCCAAGACACACGCATATAAATAAATAATCTTATTTAGGTCACAAAGGTGGCAAAATTAGGACAAGTCCAATGTTTCCGTTGTTCACTCACATCTCCAAGAACAAAGGAACTGCAACAAACTCTTGTTAAAATCTTTCTGATGTGTGCAACCTACGAAACTTTTAAAAACCATATTAACATCACAGAAAACTAATTTCATATAATTTAAAGAAACCCTCAACTGGTTTACTAGAACAGGATTTTCCAGTTCAGTATGTCAAAGGTTGTGTACATAATTAATACTCATTTCGTTAATTTCCTGTAAAAAGGATTATGTTATATTAATTCTTTAACTAGTGTTGAATGTCAGAAACAATAATAGCATCTGGCCTAACTAGATTGATCCAGTGTAATCTAACTGAATAAATTACCAATTTTTTAAAAAATCTGCAACTCCCCCCTTAAAAAGATTATTCAGAACTTAGTTCATCCACATAATAACATTACGAGAACCCCAGTTTATTTAAAGCATCAACGTTTCTACAAATCACTTTTATATCGGTGACCCAATATTTTCCATATATTGGTAATTTGCAAATTTGAACTGCTATCATAAAAGTTGTGAGGATTCTATAACTATTTATTTAAATAAAATGCTTTTTGATAAGGATTTATGATTGTTCTGTACAAAAAAATCATGTGCATAAGAGACCCCATCATATAAAACACACTGTACTGATTATGAAAGAATGAGTCAGCCAATTTTATTACATTATAGAGAAGGCAGGGTATAATTTGCAAGGAGAAAATACAATTGATTTTAAAGGGCACTGGTATTTCTGATGTCAGATTTGTGCCCATTTATTAAATCAAAGAGAAATTAGCAGGTTATTCAACACAAATCTGACACTAAAATGGCAGTATGGAAAAAAAGAATCAACTGAAAAACATTTCCAACTCCCAGGACATCCTGCTACAATCCGTACAGTGATTATTTGAATACGGAAAGGAATTAGCAAGAATAATTTGCATAATGGTGAACAAGAATTCATTAGGTTTAATATAACACCATGCAAATTAAACAGAGGTGAAGATTCCTGACTAAATAACAATACAGAAAAAATGTAGTAAATATTAGTACAATCAATACAACATACTGATCAGTACAATACTACTTTGTTAATAGTGACCAATTTTGTTTTCCCATTATTCTCCTTTGTCTTTCTCACATGGTATTTACCAAATTTGATTTACTTTGGCACTTTTTCAAATATGCTTAGAATGTAATCCCAATTTGGCATTATTTAACAACCCAGTTTTTTCACTGTTTATCTATGAATTTAATTTATAAATAAGAAGCATCAGTTTGAGTGCAAATCCAGAGAGGGCGGCAAGGGCAATCTTGCTTCTCTTTTTATGTATAAATCTGTACATTTATTCACATCATCTTAATTAGAAATTTGGGGGATATGAACTAGGAAACAAGAAATGAGGAAAAATTTTAAAAAATTAACATTAACCAGATTAGAAGCTAAACTTCATACATGCCTCAAACATGATTGTTATATTTCACCTTAGCTAAGAGGCTGAGAAATAATGCTGCTTTTGTTTTGTTTCCTGTACACTACATTTTAAAATGAATCATATAGTGAAGAATACCAATTATTTAGCCAAAAGGTGAAGGCATTATATAAAAAAAATGTTCAGGCAGCTTCAGATTTTATTTGTTAAAAAAAATAATAGAAGGTGAAACTCTTCATGGGACTAAACACAAAAAGTAACTGCTGTAGTAAAATTATACGAAAAAATGAATATAACAGAATATAAGAGATTAACAGAGTTGGAAGACACCTTGGAGATCATCTAGTCCAATCCCCTATCTACCCAAGCAGGAGACCCTACACCCGTGATGGCAAACCTATGGCATGCATGCCAGAAGTGGCACACAGAGTCATCTCTCTGGGCACCCAATCTGTCACCTGTTGCTCTTCTGGGTTCTGGCACGCCAACCAGCTGGTCTTCATGCATGCGCATGTCCCAGAAACTGGAAGAGCAGCCGCCCGGTGCGCATGCATGTGCCAGAAAGATGATCTTCCTGTTTCCGGCACACACATGTGCACCAGCCAGCTGGTCGTCACGTGCACATGCGTGCCAGAAACCAGAAGACCAAGTGGCCGGTGTGTATGCCAGAAACTGGAAGATCATCTTCCTGGCGCGTGCATGCGCACTGGGTAGCTGCTCTTCCGGTTTCTGGCACATGTGTGTGCGCTCCCGTTTTGGCACTTGGTGCTGAAAAGGTTCACCAACACTGCCCTACACCATTTCTGACAAATGGCAGTCCAATCTCTTCTTGAAAGCCTCCAGTGATGAAGCTCCCACAACTTCCAAAGGCAAGCTATTCAATTGGTTGATTGTTCTCTGCACTTTTTCTAGAATCTCAACATGGTTTTTATAGTGTGGTGACCAAAACTGGATGCAGTATTCTAGACATGGCCTTACTAAGGCTTTATAGAGTGGTATTAGTACCTCACTTGATCTTGATTGTATCCCTCTGTTAATGTAATTTAGGATTGCACTGGCTTTTTTGGCTGCTGCTGCATACACACACACACACACACACACACATATATATATACGTAAAGTCTCTCTAAGCTGACTTCAACTGCTGATGATTTCATGGATACATCTATATATTTTACTTAGCAACAATATGGAAATTGCCTGCTTCTAGGATTTCTTAAATCTCACTTTCTAATCTATTTTATAGTTTTGGAATATCCTGGCAGTCTCTTATCTAAGTATTTGTCAGGCCTAATGCTACCTACTCTGTATTTCTGAGGTAATTCAAGTTAGATAGATGCTGCTATCTAGCTGTACAGGTAATCGAGTTGTCCATTCATTCAGCAATGCCTCCAAGTTATGACCATGCTGAAACAGGAGCACCTATGAGGGGTCCTCAGTCACATTAACATGATTGTCAACATTCCCTGCTGGCTGCCACAAGGAAAGTCAATGGAGAAGTTGGCACGAAGTTGGAAGTCGTGGTCACATGAAATCCTTGCTTTAACAACCTCCATAGTCCTTGCTTAATAATGGCAACTGGGACTGCCATCAGTAAGTAATGTGGTCATGTGACATCATGCTTTATGACCAGGTCACTTAGTAATGGCAATTCTAGTCCCAATGACATTGTAAGCCGAGGACCACCTTTACACAGATAACAGTAAAATCATCATTCAAATGAAAGTAGCTATACTGGTAGATATGCAATCTGATTTGTGCTTACTTATTTAAAAGTAAAATTTAAGTCCTGAAATGTTATTCAACAGGATTTACCACCAAATAAATACAAGATGCATAGTCACAGATAAAAATACAATTGTGAAAAGATTACTAAGCTTCTAAGGCTTTCTTATTCCAACATATAGATCATTCACATTACAATATTTTTTCCTTAAAGCTTAACATTCATTTCCACTTGTAGTATGCCTGGTATACATATAGTTACATAAGAGGACAAAGTCACAGATTTATTACACAGGTTGGAAAACAAATTGCCACATATTGGTAGTTCCCTTATTTTAATAAAATAAACCCTACACTTACAAAACAGAACACTTTTTGAAAATTGGCATCATATGCGAGGATGGCACTTTTATTTTTTTCTCAATTAAACTAATTCTAATTAAACCTGAAAAACACCTAGTAGTAAATCAATACATGTATTCAATTATGAAAGCAATAGAAAACGCCTTTGTAATTGGGCAGTTTTCTGTGCATACATAAAAGTCAAGCCTACTGAATTCAGTAAGACTTAGAAGCAGCTATTTGAGTGCCTTCTGGATAAAAAGGCTTGGGACCACGTTATCTGAGGAACCGTCTTTTGCTGGTCACATCTACCCGACCTATCAGAGCGGGGAGGCAGGAAATGTTGCGGATCCCATCCCTGAGGGAGATACACTTGGTGGGACCCAGAAGAAGGGTCTTCTCTTCCCCCTCTGGCCCCCTCTTTCTGGAACATCATTCCCCCAGAGATCAGAATGGCCCCCCTCTAATACTCTTCTAGAAGATGCTGAAGACTTGGTTCTGCTAGCAGGCCTGGGGAACTCAGAGTGGGATGGTGCCCATTAAATGGGGTTTTTTTTGTTTTTTTAAAAATTTGATTTATATGCCGCCCTTCTCCGGAGACTCAGGGCGGCTTACAATGCACTAAGCAATAGCCTTCATACTTTTGTATATTTATACAAAGTCAGCTTATTGCCCCCACAAACTGGGTCCTCAATTTACCTACCTTAGAAAGGATGGAAGGCTGAGTCAACCTTGAGCCTTGGTGAGATTCGAACCTGCAATAATTGCAGGCAGCTGATGTTAATAACAGGGCTTTAGACCACTGTACTATCCAAGGCTCTCCAAATGGTTACCAAATGGATAGTACACTGTACTATCCAAGGCTATCCAAATGGTTGTGTGATCTGCTGTCGCCGAGGAGGGGGGAAGGGGTGATTTTGTTATATTGTGCTATATTAATTTTTTCTTAGTTTTTATTGTTTTAAATGTGGTTTTATATTCTGTAAGCCGCCTTGAGTCACCATGGGCGAATAGGCGGCAATATAAATTCTATAAATTCAACAAATAAATAAAAGGGCTATAAATTAAATAATAATCAGTTATGGTTAGGCTGCAAGATCTCCTATTGAGAAGTATGAACTCTAGTTAAGTAAGTGATTTCTTGTATTCATAATCATTACCTTTATAAAAATAATTAGAATTTAAGCTTTTTCAGTAATTTAAGTAAAGCTAAAGATCCCACTGAATTATCTAAACAGATATAAATATACACATATCATCTTGCCAACCAAGGATATTACTTTGTGCATTTTGACAGAGTTCAGACCAATGAATCTTAAGTTGAAACAAATATTAATCTTTAAATTGCTGTTAATAAGTTCTTTTTTGAATATTACGAAGTTACTTTGGCCCACCCTTTGCTTCGTCTGACAGGTTTAGAAAACTGATGAATAACCATCCCAAATTTCTCCAACTTGAATAATATTCACCTATTTCAAATCACATAATAGGCCGTTTATGATACGTTTATCTTGGTTAAGCTCAAAACCAAAAAAGATTAATTTTGACTGATATTTGGACTTGCATCTAAGAACTCCAAATTGTAGAATAAGTTGTAGAGTCAAAAAAGTCCCACTAGTAAACTAGATTTCTACAACAAAAGTGCATTAATGTTTCTGTGTAAATCATCAAGATTATCAGATTTCCTTCATTATGCATAGCAAGAGGCTACTAAACAGTAGGACAACTAGTTTTCATGAGTAAAGAACTAAGACTGCCTAGGAAAGATCAGAAACAAACTTATCTCAGAATCAGTCTCAGAATCAAGAGTCACCATCCTCCACAAAATACTATTCACGTAAGCAGGTATATTCTGTCACATTTTGCATATAATTTGCATATTTGTTGCAACAGAAATATGTAAATCAGCATCACTTTGCCCTGCTCTACTTGTCTTAATATTTTGTCTTCATAAAGTGAATACTTGTCGCATAATCTATCTCACCCATGACAAAACTAGGCAGATCAATAATAAGTCTTAAAGCTGTTTGACAGCCATTCCACTCCTCAATAAATCATAGAACTAGTATCAACTTTTCTCATTTGAGAAAGTTTTAAATGACAGTAAATTAATCTACAGCATGGATATGGAGGCTTGTAATGGAACTCTGTAAAAGAACACATTCTATGAGGAACTGTCCAAAAATTTATATTTTAGGAATCAGAAGCCATGAAGAGAATACTTATGTGAGAAGATTGAACAATGAACCACTGAAACAGGTTGACACAATGTATATAATTATGTATAATAATTAATAATAAATAATAAAAAAGTTCAAACAAAAATAAACTTATAATATATATTATAAAAAGAAAAACTTGAGCTAGTTTCTCACTCCAAGATGTAATTAAATAATATTCCAAATATCTGTCCAATATATTTAGAAAGAATTAATAAGATTGAAATATCTAAAAAAAAATTCAATGTCACTTACAAACAAGCCCTGCTGTATTGAACAAAACAACTGCTTAATGTAGTGTTCTGTTGCCAATTATCCACAAGACGAGTATGGGAATCTTACAAACATAAGATTGGTCTGCTACCTCTACCCAGCAGCTAGTATAATATATGAAAGCACAGTTCTGTATAACTATCATTATTAGTTGCCACTGATAATCTTATACTCCATAAATCAGTCTAATCTTCTTTTAAAATTGCCTTAATGACCATAATTTATTCTAAGAAAGGAAATTATTTTATTGTTATTAAGACTAATTTCCTTTTACTTGCCACAGATCTTGTACAATTCAACTTAATTTAATTAGGCTGTAGTATTGGAGAGAGAAAGAAAAAAAATGTGTGAATTTTTGCCAAACCATGAATAATTTTATATTCCTCAGTTATCTCACTCTTTAGCTGCACTTTTTTTTAAAAAAGTCACTTCTGCATTACCTTTGCCAGCACTTTTTTCAGCCATACAATATTTTTTGGAATGAAATTGCATGCAATATTCTATATTTGATAACTTCTCTGATTTTTAATAACAAAAATAGGCTTTAAATCCATTTTAATACTTTTGCTAATATTTTTGTCTTATATACTGGTAGCTGTGACATACAGTACTAGACTGAGGTACCATGACCTCAAGTTTCATTCTCTGGAGGTTTACAATGAGTGTGTAAATGAAATTATAGTCAAGAGGTGTGGGCATAATAATATCACTACAGAGAATGTACATGTGCTTTCTCAAAGTTTTGTAATTTTAATCATTAATTTTCTGAAGATAAGCATAAACAGACAAGTGGTACTGCAGATGACAATTTATTATTCAGAGTTCTTAAAACAAAACAAAACCAGAATTGAGGAATACTCCAAAGCAACAGAGGAAAAACAGAGTAAAATGACAAATGCGGATAATATTAATGAAATATTATCCATTTGATAAAGCTAAATAAAGAAATGTCTAATTCACATGAAAAGCAAAGGATTTATTAAATTATTCTAAACCAGTACAATTTTCTTAGGGATTTTTTGGGGGGGGGGTTGGGGGGACACAATTTACAGAACTTTTTGAGCTCTCACTGTCAATAGTCCTGTATCTAATAGCCTAGGACTATGCATCTCAAAATAATTCTGAAAAGTCTCCCTTATTCTGGGCTTTAGAAACCTTGTTTTGCGTGGTGGCTTTGTATTAATCTTGACTTCTAGCAAATATATGGATAAGTCCATGAAATTTTCTTGGCAACTTTTTCTACAAGTTGTTTACCATTGTCACCTTCCTAAAGCTCAGATCATTAAGGGCGAGATCATTAAGTACGAATGCAGGACTAGAACTCGGGTCTCATTGGCCTCAGTCTTAATACCTAGACCAAACTGGCTCTCGGAAATCTGATAGATGTCTTAATATTAGAGTGCAGATTTTAACATCCGACCAAAACAACACACCCCACCAAAATTTTACTGTCATTTAATAGCCAGTAAGGTTCAAGCAAACCTACTGAAACTAGGTCACTGGGAGAGACAAATTGCACAAGACATCCGGGGAAAACTATGTTGCAGGATTTCTCTCACTCCCTGGAACTTTTAAAATACTGTGAGTTGATCATCATAACTCTATAAATTTAAAGACTTCAAAACCCAACCTTAACTGGAGAATTAGGGGAGTCCTAAAGGGGAGTGAAAGCAAGGCAGATGTTTTGACACACAGCAACCCAGCATCTCTGATTCTTTATATATATATATATATATTATATATAGATAATATAACTAGCTTTGTCTCCCAGTCCAGATAGATACAGAGGGTCTTCAAACTTGGCAGCTTTAAGACTTGTGGACTTCAACTCCCAGAATTCTCCAGCCAGCTATGCTGGCTGGAGAATTCTGGGAGTTG
>WNWU01000004.1:2473291-2486517 GCA_012654045.1 Ptyas mucosa
CAACTCCCAGAATTCTCCAGCCAGCATAGCTGGCTGGAGAATTCTGGGAGTTGAAGTCCACAAGTCTTAAAGCTGCCAAGTTTGAAGACCTCTGAGGTACAACAACGAACGCAAATATCTGTTTGCGATCTTAGCAAAGAAAACTCTTTAAACAATCAGAACTCGGGAGCAAATCTACAGCTCCCGAGAGGGAGAAGCACCTACCAGGTCCCCTAACTCGGCCCTGAAGCAGCCAAGGGAAGCCTTCCAGAGACCCCGCTGACAAACGGACAGAGGCGCCAGACCCCGCGAGCCGACAAGAACGATACTTACAGCGCGGTGATGCTGCGAGGCAAAAGTGGCAGCAGGCCTGGTTCTAAGCTCCGACCGGACAGGCGGAGGCGGCTGCAATCCAACACACCTCGCCGGCAAGAACAAGGCGCGGCGGCGGGGCAAGGTTCCCCCGCAGCCTCCCGCAGCAGCGCTACCAGCATCAAAGGTAACAGCGGCCCGAACGCCCCTGGGCCAATCCCCTCGCCCCGCCGCATTCTCCTTCGCCCTCTTGCGCGGGGGGGGAATTCTGCCGCCCCGGAGATCTCGTCAGGCCGCGCAGTTGCGAACTCTGCCTTCGCGCACGGCGCCCGCCTTCGCGCAGGCCGAACCGGGAGGAGCCAAGCGGGGGCCTGCTTGAGCGCACGCGCACCAAACGGAACCGACGGGAGGAGCGTTCGGGAGGGGAAGGGGAGGGCCCTACGGGAGTTGGGCGGGGCTTCGTCGTTGACAGTTGGAAGGGCGGAGGTGGGGGGAGTTTGTGGGGAAGGTGGACAATGGGGGAGATTCTCCCGTATGCTCGGATTTCAAATTATGGTTTGCGATGGCTGTTAGTTTGGAGCAAGTGTGAATTGGCTGTAATTTTCTTTCTGCCGTAGAAGAGCCATTTGCTCTCTTTCTCTGTCCTTCTGTCCGTCCCGAGTTTCTCCTTGAGATTCCCGCACTTCTTTGATGCTTAAACGTATTCAAAAATACCATCCTTTTTATATCCGGATTATGCCTAAAAAAAGTGTCTAGCTTTAGCTTTATTATTCAATTTAGCTTTATTACGTATTATTGGTATTAAGTGTTAGCTTTAAGTAGTGCTTGAAAATGAAATAAATCAACATCTGTAGGAATATTCTCCTGATAAATAAATAAATAAATAACTTTATTGTCATTGTACACGTATATACAGTATACACATACTGTATACTGTACAGCATACTGTATACTGTATACCACCATATGTAGAATATACTAAACAAAATATAAGGGGGGGAGGGAATAGTGATCGGAACAGTTCGGATCTTACAGTTTTACATTGCTATATTGTTTATCAAATTTTTTGAAACCAACATTTTGTACTATTCTAATGCACAAACTGCACAACTATGAATGTACTCTCTGAAGAGGCTATCACATCCTGATTACAAAAAATTGATTAAAGCATTTCTGTTTGCTGATATTTTGTGGTCCAAGGATTTTCAGACAAGATCTAGTCTCCCCAATTTAAAAGGAAACATTGCAGTAATGATTCACGCTTCAAATTCACATTAGCACTGGAGCAATTATTTTTTTCAATTTCATTGTTAAAAATATATAGTTTATTGCATGCATAGTCCATCACTCTTACTCTTTTTTGATGCAATTGAAAAACAGATCCCCATCTGATCACCATTCTTATTCCTTTGTAGATCTCCCAATAGCTAGTCATTAGTAGGTCTCTCATTCTCTAATCTTGTTCTCATCCATGTATTCATATTTTCTTAACAGTAATTTTGTTTTCTGGATCCCAGATGACTTTAATTTCAAATGTTGCATGGGTTTTTTTCTTCTAGATTTTCTCCCAATTTCATTATTGCCAGTCACTAAAGCAGTGTTTCTTAACTTTGGCAGTTTGAAAATGTGTGGACTTCATCTCTCAAAATTCTCCAGTCAGCTTTCTCGGAGTTGAAATCCACAGATCTTCAAGTAACTGAAGCTGAAAAACACTGCACTAGATCATAATATACAGCTATTACTAACCTATGGATTCCTGCTTACATATGGCCACACAACTATCTAAATAAGATCAGTTCTGGTTTTTGACATTTAAGCTCTTTAAGTTATAATTAAAATTCACTTCCCTCCCTCCTTCCCTCCCTCCCTCCCTCCCTTCCTTCCTTCCTTCCTTCCTCTGTACCACTTATTTCACTTATAGTTTAAGCTACAGTCATTCCCAATGGACTCATCTTTGATCACAAATAGTAGCTTTTCACATATAGTAACATTTTTAATGAGCTAGAGAAATTGCATGGTATTAGACGTATTTGTACTTTTATCACATGCTACATAATGTAGGCTTTCTCCTGTTATACTATGCAAGTTAGGCTGTCTAGTCTGGAGAGATATTTTACATGTACAATATTCCATCAACCAGAAGGTACATATAAGTATACTAAGAACATTTCTGAATTGAACCAAAAGCGCAGCTAATCCAAGATCCAAGGAGGACAATAAGATGCCTCTGGGAAACATATGGAGGGCATCACTCAATACATGCTCATTCATGTTCTCAGCATCTATTACAATATTTTTATGGTCACTCTAAATAAGTTATTGTTTTTGTGGCTTCTCTAATATTTATCCCTTTAAGTGTTATTCTACTCTCTTCTTCCTCTTGTTATAGGATGCTAGGAACAGCATCTATTTTTACTCTTTTAAAATAGGACATAAGAAAAAAGCAGTAATTATATTTCTAGGTTTAAATACATATCAAATGAAATGTGGTTTGACAAACCTTGATTTCAATTGACTATCTTGATTTAAATTCCAAGAACATTCTTGTGTATATTTGAAAAAGAAATTGCTTCTGTATTACATTAACTTTCTTTTAAGGTGAATGTGGACTTCATTTAATTCAATCACATGCAAAGGACTTCACATCTTTGTTAAATGACGTACATGAGCTGCATAGCTATATTGTTAGTTGCTCAAAGGGATAATCAGAGGTTGTTAGCTATTTAAGCTTTGCAAAAACAAAAAATAAGTAGATGAAAAAAGTATAAACTTTTTGTAGATGTTAAACACCCTACACACAAGTGAGATGTCTAGATGCATATTGCCCATGGCCCAGAGAAAGAATGGGACAGTTCATGATTTAGGATATTTCCTGTACTTCAAGCCCTATCAAGAACTTCCCAAGCAACATTCCATTAAATTCTCTGTATGAATTGGCAGGACAAGCTAGACAGGTGTTGCCAAAAAACAGGAAGAAACTAATTCCCTTCAGGTCCTGGCCGGGTGGGGGCAACCCACCCAGGATGTGGCAACACCCTCTGTTTTGATCCCATGTTTCCAGTATTTATTATGAACTTTCTTGGTTCCATTGTCAGCTTTCTGTGGAAAACAAATAGCTTTCTGCCATCTGATTGCTTTCTTTCTTGCTCAGACTTGCTCAATTTTCCTTTCTTCCCTCTGCCAAGATTTGTGGAATCTGGAATTCCAGAAACACTGAGCTCTTTGAGATTCCTATGATATTTCTGAGGAAGGCAAGTTTATAGAGCATGGTTCTGGTTTATATATACTTATGTACTGTACTCTCTTGGTGATTACAGTTGAAACCCTTAAAATTTTTTTTTGCACAATCTTTAGTACTATATATCTGCTGAATAATTTGATTTCTTCAGATGAACTTGATGGAGATTTGGAAGAATCTTGTGTCACTTTTACCTTTGCTTATGTGCATATGTGCGTGTATGTGTGCATAGATGCAAAATTCTTTCTTGTTTGTTCACTATATGAGCAGCCCCCAGCATCTCATTTTCTCTTTGAAATTCCTGTTCTACTTTTCTTCCTTCCTTTCCATCCTGTGTGGCATCACTTTCTCTTTTTCCCACTTTGGTCATTTGCTGTGTTGCAACAACATATGCATTTATTCTTTATTCAATTAAATCAATTCCCTGGATTCACACCATACCCTGAATTAACAATACTGGCTGGATTCATACAATGCACTGAGGTGAAATGTGATTGGTTAGTTCAATGTGTCATGTGCAAACAGGTTTTTTTCCCGCCTCCTCACTCTTTCGTTATCAGTCTTTCCTCCCACTCCCTGGATCATCTCCTCCAATTTTCTTACTACTTGACTTTTACACTAATCTCTCCCCTCTGCCCCACCTCCACTAGGCGTTCATAGCAATATTTGTTTTCTGTTAACATTTTAATTTGATAATTGGCCAGATGCCTGCAACATTTTTTCCAAGAGTGTTGGATTCATAAGATGCCCAGAGACATGTTGAGGAAATTAATAATATTGTAATCACCTAAAGGAATGTCCTTTGTTTTGAACATATAAATTTGCACACACGTTTGTATCGTGCACATATATGTAAAATCAGGCACCCATGAAGGATTAGTTGTGATCATCTGCCTAAAAGCAGTAGCAGCTGGAAATTCTGGCCATTGTCACTAGAATTTCTCAGTTGCAGTCCCACCACATCTTGAAATTTGCTTTTATTAATAAATATCTTGCTCCCCGTTTCTTAAAATTCATATGTTGCTCACCTACAGTTTGATTTCCATTCATCTTTATATTTAAATTATGCAAGCATGTGGATAAACTTCAGTCTTTTCTACAAAGGTTCTTGATTTGGTTAGGTTATTTATATTCTCAGCAGCACAAAACATGCTACTTCCATGTCTCTGAGATAGCAGTGAAAAACTATTCTATGGAAACATGCTCTTGGACTGATTCTTCAGCAATAAGTTGACTAAATCCTGCCAGTAAAGTTGTATATGCCTGTTTTTTCTAAAATTGTGTGATTTTTCCTTAGAATTTTTAAAATTGATTTTATATCTTTGTATCATTACTGAATTCTATAATTTTACACTAGATTCTAGTTCTCAAAACGATTATACTTACACTTAGTTCGTATTTTAACTTAGTGTATTATATGAACCCAACTACTGCAGTTTGGAAACTTTGATTAATGGGTTAGTATGCTATACCAAGCCAGCCATTGTGGTTTACTTAGTAACCATGGCTCATCATGATGAGTTGAGCAACTACCTCTCTTTTCCCAAACATTGTCTCTTTCTTGCTCCTTTTCTTGACAACCTGGGTTAGAGAGATTCCTCTACCTGGTGACTGTCATCAATATCCATTAGTTTGGTGTCTATATGTTCCTTTTATAACTTTCCTTTTTCTATTAGGGCAGTTTCTCTTTTTGCCATTCTTCCACAACAGAGTAAACTGCAGCCCCTCAAGCCTAATTTCTATGGCTTTCAAAGCCTTCCAAGTTCAGCATTCAGTCACAAGTCACCAATTTTACACAATTTTAATGCCATTTGGCAGGAGAGATTTAAAATAAATATGCTAAGCACCAGAAATACAAGGGGATGCTTCACTTTAATGGCAGCAGCAGGTGGGATCTAGGCCCACGCTCTAGGCATTTGTTTTGCTGACGTATGCAGGCAAAACAAGTCCGCCTGCTCTCTCCCACCCCCCATTTCACAGCATTTAACCTATCCCAATTTTTCGACGGCCGGATGGCCCGCTCGCCTTCTAGGCTGGCAGGAGCACACAGCATTGCCTGTATCGTGGGGTTAAAGTCTGAAACAGCTGGGCTACTATAATATATAGATGGATCTCCTTTTATTCCTCCCCTCACCTCATTTTCTTAACTTGCCGCTTTAGAGGCAGTGTATACAGGCAAAGCCTGGGAGGCATGAGGTAAGGGTCTCGGTCACCCTGCCCCTTCCGCTCCACTTTTTTTCCTGCCCTCCTTTTTGCTCGATGGCTTTTGAATGCATGCTGAGGAGGAGCAGGGGCGTCCAGCCCTTTTTCTCGCCATGGCCAGAGCCACTCACCTCCCGCTGGGAGGCTGGCTAATGGGTGAGAGGAGAAGCAGAAGCAGAGCCAAGCAGAGTCTTCCGAAAGAAGGGGGCTGCGGAAAAGTGCATGTGCTACGGCATGCTGCGTATCCCCTCGCTCGCCCCTTTGCCTGGCTTCCTTCTCCCGTGGTCTCCTCGGTGCTCGTTCATGCTCTCCCTCCCCAGTTTAGCTTGATGCAGGCGGAGCCACATTTGCAAGCCCACTGTTGGTGAAGCTGAGTGCCAGTGAGGGCTGGCTTTTTGTCTAGGTTTGTCTGGCTGTTGGTAGGAAAACGGCTTCCTTCCCAGGCCCCCATCCATTTTCCCCCTAAGAGCTAGACAAACAGGCAAAAAGCCAGCCTTCATGGAGTGGCAATGCGGTGACGGCGGCAGGCCATTTGAAGCGGCAATACAGCCGAGATGGCAGGCCGTTCAAGCTGGCAATGACAGGCCGTTTGGGGTGGCAATGTGGTGGTGGTGGCAGGCTACTAAAGCTGGCATGGCAGGCCATTCAAAGTGGCAATACAGCAGTGGTGGCAGGCCATTTGAGCTGGCAATGGCAGGCCGTTCAGGTGGCAATGTGGCAGCTGTGGCAGCAATTCAAGCTGGCAATGGAAGGCTGTTCGAGCGGGCAAAGGAAGGCTGTTCGGGGCGGCAATGTGGCAGTGGTGGTAGGCTGTTTTGAGCAGCAATGGCAGGCTGTTTTGAGCAGCAGCGGCAGGCCATTTGGTGCAACAGAGCTGCCTCGGGGGCAACATTGCAATGCTTGGCTTCCTTTTGGGCCCGGCTCTCAGCTGCTGCCCACTCACCCTTCCCTCCACTTCAGGTCTCGCATCCAGGGTGACTTATTTATTTATTTATTTATTTATTGGTTTGATTTATATGCCATCCTTTCTCTGGAGACTCAGGGCAGCTTACAATGCGTTAAGCAATAGCCTTCATACTTTTGTATATACCTGCTTAATAGGGCTTTCGGCCCCCCCTAAGCAGTGTTCTTTTTTATACAAAGTCAGCTTATTGTCCCCACAATCCGGGTCCTCATTTTACCTACCTCGAAAGGATGGAAGGCTGAGTCAACCTTGAGCCTAGTGAGATTTGAACTTGCAGTAATTGTAGGTAGCTGCTGCTACTTAATAGCACTTTAGTCTGCTGCACCACCAAGACTTGCCGCTTCCGGGCAGCGGGCAAGCAACTGTTGGGGGTGAGCACCATGCTGGGGTGCTGTGTGGCTGGACCAAGCCAAGATGGCCAAGCCTCACTATTCCCCCCCCCAGCCCTTTGGCTGAGTGTGGCAGGCCCCCACACCGGATTAAATAGACTAAAAACCAAGGGCTGAGGTGGAAAGGGAGTGTCGCTTTCTTCTGTCACTGCACCAGCCATGCTCAGTATGCTGATCATACCCAGCTTTTTATATCCACCCTGAACCAGCCTAGTGATGCCCTCGACGTGAAGTCCCGTTGCCTGGAAGCGGTACGGACCTGGATGGGGAGGAACAGGCTCCGACTCAACCCCACCAAGACTGAGTGGCTGTGGGCACCGGCATCTGAGTCCAATCGAGATATCCCATCGTTGACAATCGGGGGTGAAGTGTTATCCCCTGTGGATAGGGCCCGCAACTTGGGTGTCCTTCTGGATTCACAGTTGTCTCTGGAAGATCATGTAGTGACGTGACTAAGGGGGCATTTTCCCAGGTCCGCCTTGTGCGCCAGCTGCACCCTTACTTGGGCCAAGATGCCCTACGCACCGTTACTCATGCGCTGGTCACCTCCCGTCTTAACTATTGCAACGCTCTCTACCTAGGGCTGCCCTTGAAATCCACTCGAAGGCTTCAACTAGTGCAGAATGTGGCCACGCGGGTTGTGATGTGAGTGTCCCGACACTCCCATGTTACACCCCTCCTGCGCGACCTGTATTGGCTACCAGTTGCCCTTCAGGTGAGGTTCAAGGTGCTGGTTATCACCTATAAAGCCCTTCATGGCCTAGGCCCGGGATATTTGTCGGACCCCCTGCAGCCAGCAACAATCTCCAATCGCCTGGTGCGTTCCCACAGACAGGGCCTCCTCAGGGTGCCATCAGCCAGACGATGTCGGCTGGCAACCCCCAGGGGGAGAGCTTTCTCTGTGGGCGAACCCACCCTCTGGAACCAACTTCCTTTGGAGCTCCGGATGGCCCCTGACTTTCACTCGTTCCGCCGTGATTTGAAGGCTTGGTTGTTTCGCAGCCTGGACTGACTTTCTTAATAGATTTTAAATAGATTTTAAATTGTTTTAATTTAGACTTTTAATTTCATATTGTTTTAATGTGCAATTGTGCATTTTATTGTTGTGAGCTACCCTGAGTCCATTGGAGATAGGGCGGCATATAAATTGCATTAAACTAAACTAAACTAAACTAAACTATAAGGATGAGATCACAGCTGCAGATAGCAAGTATTTCTTGTTGCATCACATCTTCTGTTTTTCTGCTATTCATTTTGGATACATTTTGAGAAGGGGTTAAGTATGTTTGAACAGATATGAAGTGGTCACTGACCTAAATACCATTTACTGTATGTGTGTATATATGTATGTATTTATTTTACAGAATCTGTTTTTAAATAAAAATGTAGTAATAGACCCATATGTAGCCAATATAATTTCAGGTTGCAGCTGATTAATTGAATCACATTATGGAGTTAAACCTGCTACAATGTGTAGGAACCATCTTCTCCGATTGTCCATGGACTGCAGATAATTAGAGGATGATAATTGCATGCCAGATGATTATCTGAGTTCCTGTACCTAAAATGATCTAGAAAAGGGTTGTGCAGACTCCTAAATTAATGGTAGTCTCTTACAAAGAACAACATAAATGTTCTTTATTCTGTTCATAACTGTATTCCATGATCCAGTGTGTGTGTGTGGGGGGGGGGGGGGTGGGGGGGCAGCTACAACAAACCAGACTGGGATTGCTATTGCTAAGTGTTGTGATCACATAACTTCACACTTTACAACCAGATCAATTTGCAATAGAAATTCTGGTGCCAATTGCTCTCGCAACCAAAAGACAATCTGTACTGATTTCTATCTTACTTATAAGACTCCTTATAAAGAACAAACTGGTCCATATGAGCAGGGCTAAAATCCAGCAGGTTCTAACAAGTTCTAGAGAACCAGTAGGGGAAATTTTGAGCAGTTCAGAGAATCGGTAGCGGAAATTTTGAGTAGTTTGGAGAACCAGCAAATACCACCTCTGGCTGACCCCAGAGTGGGGTGGGAATGGAGATTTTGCAATATCTTTCCCCCAGGAGTGGGGAGGTAATGGGGATTTTGCAGTATCTTTTCCCTGCCACGCCCACCAAGCCATGTCCACCAAGCCACACCACGCCCACCAAACCACAGCCACAGAACCAGTAGTAAAAAAAAATGGATTTCACCACTGCATATGAGCCATATGCGGCAGGGTGTGGGTTCTACTTACCTTTACTACCGGTTTGTAACGGGGCCGCACACACGCGCTCACTTTGCTTGTGCTCTTCTGTGCAAGCGCAGAAGCTTCTGCGCATGCACGGAAGCATTTTTTTGACATCAGGGTCGGTGGGCAGAGCCTCCCGCCAGTTTTACTACCGGTTCTATAGAACCGGTGTGAACTGGGGGCAACCCACCACTGACATGCGGTTGAAGCAATTGGTCACATCTTTACCACAAAATGTATAAGTAGAAGAAGCTCATTTCCCATTCTTTATCAGAACTTGTGGGTCACGTAGATATTTACTTTTAATAAACATCCAGAATCTCTAAAGCTCTATATAAAGTCTCATATGTTTTTATTTTATTTTTATTTTATTTATTTATTTATTTATTTATTTTGTCAAGCATGTATAATATTACAGATAAAAGTATAAACATGATTGTGAATACATGAAATGTATAAATATGATTATGAATACCTGAGATGGTTACGAATAAAAGGGGACAGCAGGTTCCTCATAATATTAGTTTATTAGTTATTTGTTTAAACTGACTAATAAAATTAGTTGTTTGGATTAACTACCGTAAATAAGTAATTGTGCCCTGGATATAGTTACTCCTTTTTCTTACTGTAATAAGATTGCTTATTGGATCCGTTTTGGTCAGTTAAAATATTTCCTTCGCTAATGCTGCCACCTAGTGACTCTATCAAAATTGATAATAAGCAATGTCCTAAAGTACTACTTGAGGTAAGAATTTTTTAATTCTAGCTGTGCTGTCCTACCCAGTCCCAAACGTTATTGGAAATATGTGGGTTTTTTTAAATAGGACCTTTGATTTCATTCATATCTACATGGACATAAAAGCTTATGACATCAACCACAAGTGAATAGAAATTTTTTGCAAAGAATTATCTTCCTATTCAAGATTCTACTGTCTTTCATCCGAACTGTCCAAGCTACATACAAATAATCCTCGACTTACAACAGTTTATTTAGTGACCGTTCGAAGTTACAACGTCACTGAACAATGTAACTTATGACCATTTTTCACACTTATGACCATTGCAGCATCCTTATGGTCATGCAATGAAAATTCAGATGCTTAGCAAGTGGTTCGTATTTATGATGGTTGCAGTGTCTCCAGATCATGTGAACATCTTTTGCAACCTTGTGACAAGCAAAGTCAACAGGGAAACCCAATTCACTTAACAACTGGCGTATTAACTTAACCAATGATTCACTTAACAACTGTGATGAGAAAAGATATAAAATGGGGCAAAACTAACTTAACAAATGTCACACTTAGCAACATAAATTTTAGGTTCAATTATGGTTGTAAGTTGAGGACTACTTGTATAGGATTATCTCTTCTACTTTTTAAAATAATTTTTATTAAAAGAAGTTTTACAGTAATAAAAGACAAATATATTGTATAAAGTTATAAAAAAGGAAAAGAGTGACAAAACATATAAAGCTCAGTGAAATAAGAAAGTAAATTGAGGGAAAAAAACATATGCAGGTAGTCCTTAAGTTACAATGGCAATTGGGCCAGAATTTCCCTCACTAAAGTGGTTGTAAAGTGCAATGGCGTGTGACTGCATTGCTTAGTGATGGCAATCCTTGCTCTCCCTGTGCCGTAGGTCATTAAGCAAGCACCTCCTTGCAACATAGAATCAGAATAGATCTGGAAGGGACCTTGGAGATTTTCTAGTCCAGCTCCCTGCTCAAGCAGGAGTTCCTATACCATTTCAGGCAAGTGACTGTCCAGTCTCTTCTTAAAAACCTTCAGTGATAAAGCAGCCACAACTTCTGAAGGCAAGCTATCCCACTGGTTAATTGTCCTCACTGTTAGGAAGTTTCTCTTCAATTCCAGTTTGCTTCTCTTCTAGATTAGTTTCCATCCATTGTTTCTTGTTCTGCCCTCTGGTGCTTTGGAAAATAAATTGACCCTCTCCTCTTTCTGGCAGCTTCTCAAATGCTGGTTACTAGGTTGTAACAACTAACTTCCTACTAGATTGTAACAACCAAAGTCAATGTGGCATTCTGTGCTTCTATACCTCGCTTTCACCAGGAGATTTAGCCTTTATTTTCAACACAAAGTCACAGTTTGCCTGCTTATTTCTGCAACATTTCTGAAAATGTTTCCCACATTTCAATTTGCCCCTTAGCTAGAACTAGTATCCTTGGAGCAGATAAGTATATCTATAGATAGCACAGCAATCCTACAGGTGTTATTTCCACTTTTTCCTCTGTCTTATCAGTATTTTTTCCAGGGTTGTAGGAATCTACTGTCTATTTCATTCACCAATAGATGGCGCCTTCAGTTTAACTTCAACGTTGCACAAATTCTAACAGGTTCCGTTTGTATTTATTCAAACAGATAATCAAAATTCTGACAGGTAATTCCAGCATTTTAAAATGCCATATTGCCAGTAAAAATTAGAGATCCAATCTTTCAATGTTTTTAAAGGTTTTGTGCTCTCTTCTTAAAATCTTTTCTTTTGGGTCTGTAATTTTTCTCTCTGTAATTGTTCACCACTTAAACTAACTTTTCAAAGAGTCTCTTTTCCAGAGTTAATTTTCTTTGGGGTAGGTTTTAGGTAAACAAAAGTCATTTCACCCAGTTCCAGTCACTGTTCATCCACACCGCTCCAGCACATTCTTTGTTTCTTTGGCTGCCCCAGCTTCACAGCAGCCATAATGTCTGCCACTCCTCTTAGTTGTCAGCTGAGAGGGAATTAGCCCTGGGTCAAGCAGGAGAGCCACTGCTCTTCCCGACCTGCAGGGTCTTCATCATCCCTACAGGGTGACTTTAGCCCCTTATGGGCAGGGGTGAAATCTAAAACTTTTTGCTATCGGTTCTGTGGGCGTGGCTTAATTAGTGGGCGTGGCTTGGTGGTAAGGTGACTGGGAGGGTGTGGCTTGTTGGTCGGATGGGCATGGCTAAGTCAATATCACTTCTTTGCCCTTTTTTAACCTACAAAACAACACAATACAACTGGCTCACCCACAATATAAAAGCAGCTGTGCTAGACCCAAAATGGCCCTTGCAACAAGCAGGAACCTCACACAGCCACAAAAAACCCAAAAAACCAACTTTCACACTTTACACACACACAACACAACACAACAGCTCGCCCACAATGTAAAAGCAGCTGTGCTAGACCCAAAATGGCCCCTGCAACAAGCAGGAACCTCACACAGCCACAAAAAACCCCAAAAACCAACTTTCACACTTTACACACACAAAATTCCACATATAGCTTTGTGAGAATCAAGATCACGTGAAGTATTAATACCACTTTATAATGCCTTGGTAAGGCCACATTTGGAATATTGCATTCAGTTTTGGTTGCCACGATGTAAAAAAGATGTTGAGACTTTAGAAAGAGTGCGAGAAGAGCAACAAAAATGATTAGGGGACTGGAGGCTAAAACATATAAAGAACGGTTGCAGGAACTGGGTATGTCTAGTTTAATGAAGAGAAGGATTAGGGGAGACATGATAGCAGTGTTCCAATATCTCAGGGGTTGCCACAAAGAAGAGTGAGTGAAACTATTCTTCAAAGCACCTGAGGATAGAACAAGAAGCAATGGGTGGAAACTAATCAAGGAGAGAAGCAATTTAGAACTACGGAGAAATTTCCTGATAGTTAGAACAATTAATAAGTGGAACAACTTGCCTGCAGAAGTTGTGAATGCCCCAACACTGGAAATTTTAAAGAAGATGTTGGATAACCATTTGTCTGAAGTGGTGTAGGATTTCCTGCCTGGGCAGGGGGTTTGGACTAGAAGACCTCCAGGTCCCTTCCAACTCTGTTATTCTATTCTATTCTATTCTATTCTATTCTATTCTGTTCTGTTCTGTTCTGTTCTGTTCTGTTCTGTTCTGTTCTGTTCTGTTCTGTTCT
>WNWU01000004.1:2486527-2554856 GCA_012654045.1 Ptyas mucosa
CTGTTCTGTTCTGTTCTGTTCTGTTCTGTTCTGTTCTGTTCTGTTCTATTCTATTCTATTCTATTCTATTCTATTCTATTCTATTCTGAATAATAGTATCTACTGTTAGGATGGCTTTTTCTTATTTCTTGGTACATCAACATGATCCAATCTAGCCTTTCTGCCAAGGATCCCCAAATGACCATCAGGAGCACAACAGTTTATCATAGTTAAGCCTTCCAATGCAGCTCACAACACACTCATCCCATGCCAATCTCATCCTATGGCAGCACTTGGGGGAAAGCCAGGTCTTAAGTGCTATTCGGAAGGTTGAAAGGATAAGAAGCTGCCAGAGTCAGATTTCAGTGGGAAAGATTTTCCATAGGGCAGGGCTATGCTTCCTAGGTGCCGTAAAATGGCAGCATTTAAGGAAAGGAACATGAAGTAGCCCAACCTTAGCCAATCCGATTGCATGGACTGATGTCCTCAGGAAGAGGCAGTCCTGCAAGCTGATTGGAACAGTAGTGAAAAGTGCTTTGTATGAGGAATGTTAAAAATTACATTTTTTGAAATGAAATAGTACCGTAGATACTCGAATATAAGCTGAGTTTTTCAGCACGTTTTTCAGGCTGAAAAAGCCCCCCTCGGCCTATATTCGAGTCACGAAAAAAAATGCCTTTTTCCTAAGGTGACCAGACGTCCGATTTTAAAAATGTCTCGATTTTTGGAAAGAATGCAGGACAAGCTAGGGAACGGCGGGAGAACAGGGTTTGCTTACCCCGCCCACTCCCAATCTATTGCTGCTTCCTGAGTCCCAGCTGATGGCTAGAGGGAAAAAAAACTGTTTAAATTCTTGCCGGGGGCATCAAAGGGCCGCCTTACAGCTGATCAGTGTTAAAAGAAAACAAATGAGTAGACCCGTTTCTGCAAAAATAGAAAAAACAGCCCCTTTCAGCTTCAGTATAGGTTAATTACCATAAGTTGATTTGAACAGCCTCCCAACTCTCAGCTGATTTGCTCTCAGCTGTTTTGGGCAGGGGTCTCTTTGCTAGCTGCAAAGAGTGCTGCTGGAGCACTTTTTTTTTTTCTCCTTGTGCAATTCAAGCTGAAAATGAAACTGAAACTAAAGCAGGTTGTTGGCTTTGCTGTTTGCTTGCAACGTTGGAAAGGCAGATTTCTTTTCTTTTTCCTCATCAAAAAAGGTAGGTGCAAACAATGGGAAATTTATGGCAAATGGCAAAAGAGGAGAGTTCAAGATTTTAAAACACAAAAGAAAAAAAGCTCTATTTAACTAAGGAATTGTAATAATTGAGATACTATTAATTGTATATTGTGTTGAAAGCAGAAATGTTTAAGTTGTGGTTTGGAAGAATATATGGGGGAAATTATTTGGTTTATTATTATTAGTAAATATAATTAATTGATTTGTAAGAAATTGGATTGCGTGGAAATAATTAGAATATTCATGTTCATATTGATTAATATACAAAAAAGATAGTTATATAACTAATTGATTTATATTAAAATGTTGAATTTGTATTGAACAACTGTAATGTTACATAATTAACCAATGTGAGGGTGGATATAAAAATAGATGACAATGGGAAGGGATATAATATAGAATAGAAGTGAAAAATTGAATTTGATTAAGATTAGAGATGAGGATGAAGGATAATATTGGTTTTTTAAAAAAATAGATAAGGAATAAATATGGCAAAAAGGAAATATAGAAATTGTAAATTTAAGTGAAATGACTAAACACTGTTTAAATTTGTGAACCGGCCAAATACTCTGTTCAAAAAAATACATTGTATGTTTGTATGTGTGTTTCTAATTATTGCTATTTATTCATATTTGTTCTCTTTTATTCTTTAAAGTTTAACAATTCATTCTTTATCTTAATATCTTTATATTTGTTTAGGGTTGGTTTTCTTCCCTTTCATCTTTTTTATTGTACAGCAATCTTTCTCCTCAAACCTACCACCTCTCTCTTTGAGAAAGGGGGGAGAAAGAGAATGAGAGAGAAAGTGGGGGAGAGAGAGAGAGAAAGAGGGGGAGAGAGAAAGAATGAGAAAGAGAGGGGGAGAGAGAAATGGTGATAAGATAGGGCAAAAACGTAAAATGTGAGGACAGTTGTAAGTTTGAGGACTGGTCACAAGTGGGAGGACCAGTCAAAAATTACTTTTTCAGCCCTCTGAGTAGTCCATATGCACAAAAGGACTACCCAGAGGGCTGAAAAAAGTGATTTCTGACAGGTCCTCGAACTTTTGACCAGTCTTTTTTTATTTTGAAATTTACCAGTAGCCGCTGCATTTCCCACCCCCGGCTTATACTCGAATCAATAAGTTTTCCCAGTTTTTTGTGGTAAAATTGGGGGCCTCGGCTTATATTCGGGTTGGCTTATACTCAAGTATATACGGTATATCCCAATAAGTAATGTGACTGTCTAATGGAGGTCTGTTATTGGACCATTGCCTTCCAAGTGTAAGATTTCCTAAGCTGCATCACCAACCTTTCTGCGAGTTGGATTGTTTTAATGCAGGAAGATCTAATTGAAACTGCATCTTGGAGATGCTTTGTTCTTTCATGAAGTTTGCTAAACTTTCAGTCAAATAGCAAACCCTTTCAGTTCAAAATATAATTCAGCTGATGGAATGAAAGCAAGCACTTTATCAGCTCTTACCTGCAGATTTCCACTAGATGTCATGAACATTCCAATTTTGCTTAAACTGTGGTGTAATCAATAAGTGATATTCCAGAGTGATGCTATCAGTTTAATCCAGAAATAAGAGCAAAATGTCTTGTGATAAATGTGAGATGGTCGGTGCCTTTAATTTGGAGATGTGGGCAACAGTAGATGTATTTAAATGTCTGAAAAGGTTTTATGTAGAAGTCAGAGCAGAATTGTTCTGTGTCCTAGAAGAGAGGAAAAGAAACAATGGGTTTAAATTATAAAGAGGAAGATATTTGTTGGATATCATGAAAAATTACGTAACAGTAATCATACAACAGAGTGCTTCAAATTGTGATGGAATCTCATGTACTAGAATACTGTAAGTATTTAAACGGAGGCTGGATAAACATCTGTTGGAAATGAAGTAGTACTGGATTATTGCACTGCCTTGGGGTTCTTTTAGATCAGTGTTTCTCAGCCTTGACAACTTTAAGATGTGTAGACTTCGACTCCCAAAATTCCCTAGCCCAATTGAAGAGAGTATTGAAACGATTCTCTAAAGCCATGTGATTATGCAACTACTGTACATATATCATTTTCCCACATAACCCCTGTGGCTTTTTAATCATAGTCAATGGCTTATTGAAGGTTAATTGTGCTGGCTAAATCAGAAGTGGTCACATTTCTGAGTAGCATTAATTGGAATGTGATATCATGCTTAATTTAGCTTTCAAATTCTGATTAGTATTAACTGGAAATATGCTTAGCTCCAGAAATCAGCAGACTATGGTTAAATGATTGTGCAGAGTCAAGGGTGATTGTTAATCAACTATAGTGTCTTAGTGTCTTTAGTAAATATACTCAAGGAATATGGCCCTCAATAAATTTCCCAGCTCTGTTTTATATTTGCTGGCATTAAGTGTTATGGTATCTCTAAGCACCAGTAGATGGCACTAGCGGGCTAAGAGCAGGGCTTTTGTCATGACCTAGAAACATTTTCTGAATAATATTTCTTACTGTTTTTTAACTTCTGAAAATTTGCTTGGGCTTTTGGCCTTTCCCAACTTTGCATAAATGAGAATCCAGAGAACTTTGCAGCCACTTGTCTTAATCCAACGTGCTGCTTAATGCAAACTGCTGGTAATAAGAAAAACCTTTCCAAACTATTTCTAAATCTAGGAAGAACCAGTACCTCTCTTCTTTCCCAGCCATAGAAATCAGAAATAGCATGAATGTTTAGCATGTGTGTATTACTTAGCAGTGGAAAATATATAATAATATGTGCTTGATAATAATTGATTTAATGCTTCGGTTAAATATTCTGACTAACTCTTTAATTTCTTTGTTATCACTATAGTTATTTAATATCTAATTCAATCTCTTGCTAATATATTATTTGCAATTCAGGAACAAAAAAGATGGATAGATGGCAAGTACTGATACACTGTCACTTGTTCAATTATTGACTGATTATTCCAGTCTTCACAATCTTGATATTAGACATGTTGGATTACACTTCACATTTAGATATGGTTTGCTTAACCATGGGTTGCTAAATAAGACTTTCCACACTAAGCCATGAAGCATAATTTACAGACTACAGTGGCTGAGTTCTGCATCCTGAAACTGAAGAAAAATCAAAGTTATCAGAAGTAATATTTTTGTAAAATATACAAAACATGCTTTCAAAAGCACGTTTTACATGGAAATCGGTGGGTTGCCCCTGGTTCGGACCAGTTCGCAAGAACTGGTAGTAAAACCAGTGGGAGGCCCCGCCCACCACCCCGGATGTCGTCATCAATGATCTGCGCATGTGCAGAAGCGATCCTGTTGCGAACGAGTAGTAAAGGTAAGTAGAACCCACCCCTGATGGAAATGTATAAATATGAGCGTTAATCAGGGGTGAGATTCTACCAGTTCGGACCAGTTCAGGTGAACCAGTAGCTCCAACAATCAGCTGGGAGAGAACCGGTTCGCTCCGACGATCAGGTGGGCCCACCTGCCCACCCCTGCACTTTACTGACCTATATCTTCTCAGCTGATCTGCACGACAGAGCAGATTGCCGCGCCTCAGCTGTGTTACTCCCCAGCAGTAACGTGGACGGTAAGTTTTTGTAACACTGCGCACGCATGCATAGTGCACACGAGCACAAAGCGTGCAATCACCGAACTGTTTGTTAAACCGGCAGGATCCCACCACTGGTGTTAATGCCATTTCCATGTCTCAACATATCCATAATGATGTGTGATCCCACCTTACAATGAACATCATACTAAACAGTGGCATCCAGATATGATAGAATTATAGAGGATAGACAGGCCCTTGTTGCCAAAAGCAAAATATTCCCAATGAATGTGAAGCATCCTATTTATTTTCTTCCAGAGTCTATACATGATACCAATTAGATCACATTACTTTTTTGTTTAAGACCCATTCTACTTTGTAGATTCTATAATTTTCATTATAGATTAATTTAATAAACATGTGTGACTGTTAATGAGTTGGATTCTGTATTTCACTTTTGACCCTAATTAAATGTTGGCATAAATTTAAGTTTAAAGTTTTAAATAAGACCTCAGTAATTTAAACCTATTACTTATGAATAAAGTCAAGCCCAGCCATTGACGCATATTTTCTCTTACATCAAACGTCTTTAAAAAAATAGCTTCTGCCTTTTAGGAAAATATGAACCACTGAGGATCCCCTTTCACGCTTCCTTTTTACCAGGGTTATTAAAATGGCTTAAATGCAGCATCCCCTTGTAGCTTAGACTTTTTTCCACCATGACCAGAGATTTAAGAGTATTTCTTAAAGCTACTCACTGACACCAGATCTGAAAGTTATTGGCATAAAAAAAAAACCTGCTTGAGTTGGTATTACAACAGAGATTTCTGCTTCCTCCTGTTTTGGTTCACTCCTTAAATTCAAGAGATAAGATAAATATTGTTTAGCAAGTAAATGAATTTGAGCAATATAGATATTTTTAATGGGAAAGAATGATTTCTTCAGAGAGAGGGAGACGGGACATCTCCAGCTAGATTTTATGAGCAACAAAATAAATTACACATAATACGTAGTTCAGTGTGAGGGCAAAATGTTGAAATCAGTTTCACAATACCAAAAGTGGAAGGGAAGGGCTTGACTTTCATCAATATGTAAGCCATAGCAGATATTTTGAAAAATAACACCACAATTAAAACAAACTCCATGTTTATGTATATTTTATATTTCAATCGTTTTCCAAGATCAAAAGGAAGCAAATATAATTTCATTATTTATCACACAGAAAGACAGTAGACATCTCACAACAGCAGTAATTAACACAATCATTGACATTACTTACTAAATATTGGTGGGGCTACATCTCTTTACTGCCTAGATATATTAATTTATTTACAGAATCATTATATTCTATCTATTGATCTTATCACTTCCACATAGATGCTTATATACTACAACATTAGAAACATGGAAGAGAGAAATTTAAAAATTTCTGGATATCCTAGTCTGATCAGATGGGAAGTTCTAACTCTATTATCTGGATTTCTTCTATTGGCCCAGTCCTAGTGCAAAAAAAAAAAAAAAGCGGTGAAAGGAAGACTTATTGGTTTTTCCTACCCCAAACCCAGAAATACAGAACCCATCTGATTCGGGTGACTCTGAGGATACAGATAAACCCCCAGTGGCCTCAACAACTCTTAGAGAACTAACGACCAACTGTCAGAATGTGAGAAACCAGATGACTGCAAAGAATATAAATCCTTCCTTTCCCATCAGTTAGTTAGAACTGAAGAAGCTTCTTGGATGAGAAGTAAAATGTTTTCAAAGGTAAAAGCTAGAAAAGTCCAGTTGCCTTTTGGAAACAACACTTTGGGACACCAGCTACAAGACCTAATGGGAAGTGAAGATATTTTTGGACTGGACTGAAGTTCATCAGACTTACTGCTCAAAGACTTAAGACGCACTCAGAGATGAAAAATGTTATGAGGAGTATATATGGAAGGGGCTTGAGTGGATGGAGTATGATGTCATCCATTCTTGCACTCAATAAAGGGGGATGGTTCACACAGGACAGGAGGCAAATCGAAAGTGCAGATCTAACATAAGGACAGAAAAGGACCTTTATATAATATTTTCCATTTCAATGTGCATTAGTACTATATATTAGTCTGAGACCAGTTCTATACTCTGCAACGAAGAACCTGGACTTTTTTTCTCTTAACATGCAAACTCGGTTTTGGAATGTGTCATGACAAACAATCAAAGAAGTTGTTCTTTGCATGCAAAAAATATTTTAAGTGGATGGCTAGATTCCAACCAGGCTATAGAATAGCCTGGTTGGAATAGTTGGAATAGTTAATTATGTGAAAATTGGTGGGGCTGCACCTGACTACATTTAGATACCTCTTTTTAAAAATGTCCTGAAGCTGCAGTAAGGTCCAAAGGGCATTTTGTTTCACAAACTTAAAAGCTAGATCGAAGTTCAATCAAACATAGGATACACAGTTGGACTGAGCACAAAATATGTGAATCTGTTCCTGATGATATTTTCTGAGAACGGGGTTACAAAATACACCTTAAGAGAAGCACATTGCCCTAGATGAACTTCCACTTCCACTCTGCCATAGCCAGCAAAAAATCTAGGCAACCACTATATGGCAGTAAAAGGTAGATTTTCCCATATCTATTGGTTATCTGTTATCTGGATTTGTATAGTCTAGATCTGATAGCTATAAGCATTGCTGGATGCTCCCTTCCCCCCTTAGACCTAAGTATGATCAGATTTTACTAAATATTGCCCAAACACTAAACATCATAAAATTTCACAAGTAATTAGACTTGGGGCTTCCACCCATAACCTGGACTCCAGTATTAGTGAATAAAATGCATTAAGTCTAAAAGTCTTAATTTCTATTACAGAATGTATTTATTCCGTAATGAAGGATGTTTAATGTGGATAGCAAAGATAAAAACAATTAAAAATAAATAAAAGCAAAATTAAAAACATCACCCAAGAATTATTACAAGATGAATAAAAACAGCGTATTGATAATCCAACAAGCTTGTTTGTACAATAAAGGCTTGGGTTGGGTTTTTTTTTTTTGCCTTTTTTAATCTGCTAGAAGAAAGCTAATATAAATTTAAGCAACCCTACTGTGTTGTCGCAGTTCTCCAAAGACTTGAAAGAACCTCTGAGAAACTGCTAATAAGACTGATAGATGAGCTAGGAACAAAGTTGCTGAACTAAACAGAAAACTCCCATATGGCCTCTATGTATGTTTCTTTTGTGCTTATTAGCAGAGTAGAGGACCTAAATAGCATCCCTAACGGAAGCAGCTGATAAAGGATTTAGGCTATCCTGTTCGTGCATTAGAGAAAGATTATCCACAGCAAATATGCTGTGTGAAACTAGTTTCCTATACATGTGGGTCTATATATATTCCATCTATGGGTGAAATAATTCTATTTTTAATCTGATATTTTATTGTATGTAAATTTGGGTGCCACTTATTTAAACCTTAACTGAAAGATTTTTTTTTAATCAAATGCCTTGAAACTAGGGACTAAGCTAGCAATTATATATACATTTTGAATGAACCTCAACAATCAGAGATTTTTTTTTAAAAGAGGCAATGCTACATTAATCATTAGATGGCTTGAAAAGAGTGTTCTGGATGTTGTAATTCAATACATTGGGAAAATCAGATCGGGAAGTAATCTACACCAAATACCATTTTTTTTGTGATATTGTGATTCATATGCCAGGACATAAGAATCTTATATGAGAATAAAATTCAAGTTTAAGGACAATGGTTTAGTGATGCTATGAAGGACTGATGATTTTATCAGGGGAGGTTTTAGTGTAATTGATCTTCCATCTGCTGGTATTTATAGTTTCTCCAAGACCTGCTTTTCATATCTTTCTACTGCTTCAGTAAGAAATTCAACAAGGAAAAAAAAAGAACACTACACTAATCTTTGACAAATACAGCATTATTTGTATTGGCACGTAAGACAGTAAATGCCTGAATTTGGGCTGGATAGTCCACATTTACAAGAGTTTTCTCCTTTGATGAATTTACCTTTGGTCCCTTTTTTTTTGTCTGCTCTGCTTCTGTTCTTACATCTTGTGAGAGGCCGCTTGGAGGGAGTAAGAGCACCTGCAAATGTGAGATAGGGTTGGCCGGTCTCCAATTCTGCCTGCATAGCAGTAAGGTGGAAGTCCTGGGTGGAGAAGGGGTGAGGCAACAGCTGGTCTGCTATGGTCTGCTAGTAAAAGAGACCCAAATCTACCTGTATGTGTAATGGGAAAGGGAGGGAAGAAGTCAAGAAAAACAAAGGCATGTGTGTGTGAGAGCATGTTTATAGGTGTGTGGGGATGAGAAAAGAAATACAGAACAGTTGGGTGTCAGAGTAAAGTATGCTATTTTCTGAAATGGAATGTAAAGGAAGAGGTATATTGTAGCATTTTGCCCAGAGTTCCAAAAACTGATTTTGCTACCACATTATCTTGGGGTTCAGATGTTTATCGTAAGTTTTCCAGCTCCCCTAGTTTTGGTATTAATTCATTATCATTAAGGATGGGTGGTACATCGCATCAGTTGGTTGTACTGAACAATCAGTTAGAATGAATAACTGGTCCACCTCTAAATAAGTCCAGGCAATCTGTTTTTCTGTTGTAACATATGTACTTTTTTTTTAAAATTTGATTTACATGTTGCCCTTCTCCGGAGACTCAGGGCGGCTTACAATGTGTTAAACAATAGCCTTCATACTTTTGTATATTTATACAAAGTCAGCTTATTGCCCCCACAATCTGGGTCCTCATTTTACCTACCTTAGAAAGGATGGAAGGCTGAGTCAACCTTGAGCCTGGTGAGATTAGAACTTGCAGTATTTGCAGGCAGCTGAATGTTAATAACAGTGCTTTAGTCTGCTGCGCCACCAGGCTCTTTTTGTCTAGCAGGTTCCTCTGTGCTTTCCTCACAAAATTGTTTTGAAATAAGAAGACTCCTTTTCGTGTTAGCTGGAAATTTTCCCATCTTCAGACATTGTTTAATTAGGTGTCAGGGTTGCCCTGGCTTGTTCATTATTTTTACTCTGCTGTTATGAACTTTATAAGTAATTTTGTTGCTGCTGCTACTAGATGGTTAATATCCCTAACCTTTGTAATATCTGGGTGGGGTGGGGGTGGGGGGTTTCCAGCTTTGGAGAGACTGCAGGGGACTCTTCAGGGTATTCTCAAAAGAGCAACGTGACACTTATGAGGATGCAATTTAAGCCTTGCCTGTTCTGGTGATCATCAGTGGCAGCATTGAAGATTTAGACAGATAGCGTGACACTCTTGTATTCACCATAGTTAGGAAGGCAGATCATTTGTTTCAGAATAGTATTATAACCATGACAACATACATAAATGCTGGTAAAAGACACATTGTTACTTATCTATTACACCATCTGCCTGTATTTATTTTATTTTCAACTACCTACAACATAACATTGTTCAGTTCATGGGAATCAACAGTCAAGTTATTCTATCTACCCATCTAAGGAATTTGAAGTGTTTGCTCGGAGACAAAAACTGACTTGGGGGAGAGAGTTTCCATTCTTTCTTTTAAGCTGGTTTACCTTGTCATCTTCCAGCTCAAATATATTACTTCAGCCTCTTTTTTTATAAGTAGAAAGTAGGTTTTTTTTTTTTCATTCTGGTTCTTCTTTGTGAGTGCATCAAATATTTCTAAAGGAGGGTTTTTAATTAATCTCTCTGACTATTAATTGTTCAAAGATCACTATTAACTGAGCTGTTATTAGAAAGTTGTTAGTCATTAGTTCCAAGTTGGAGTCCATTTGATGATTTTGAAAATTCTGGCAGAGGTCACTATTTTTCTTTCCTCTAACTGTTCCTGTCTTTCAAAGATTTTATCTCCCGTTCCCCAAATCTAGAGCAGTATATTGTTAAAAGAAAGGAAAGTATCCACTCTGTCTTGATCATTGTATATCAGTTTATCCTTTGTTTTAAATGGTTTAAAGCAACCATAATTGAGTTCTGAGATATTCCTGTGTCACATCTTGGATTTATTCTTACTTTCGTTCTTCAGTATTGTTTTCTGCATTTCCTATGTTTTTGTCAAAGAGAGAAATTAATATCTTTTTTTAAAAAAATATTAAGAATTTTAATTGCAATAGGAAGGTCATTCTTATCCTCCCTTCATCCACAGTTAATATTTTTGTTTTTATGTTATTTATTACTGTGGTTTTTGTTTGTGTGTGTTTTTCTTAGATTTTTACCTGTTTTATATTGGCTATTGTAAATATTGTTGTGTACAGCCCAGAATTGCCTATGAGGAGGTGGCGTAGCTATAGAAATTTGATAGATAAATAAATAAGAATAAAACTAATACAAACTAAAGAATTAAATGTGTAGGAAAAGAAGAAAAAAGAAAAAGAGAAGAATGTAATAAAAATAAAGAAAGGAAATACAAAAGTAACTTCCAACTTTTGTCACAAGTATAAGCAAATTTAATAACTACACCAAGAGCAATTAATTTCTTATATCACTGTAATAAAAATGCAATATGCTTTCCTATTACAAAAGAATTCTCTCAGTAAGCAGATGTGACCACAGGGATCCATGTGGTTATATATTCATTTTGAGAAATATTAAGCCATTTCAAAATGTACAGGATTGTGAAACCTTGGTTGTGAAGACTTGAAAATTGAGAGAGATGAACTGCTGGGGCTAGATGGGAGGAAAAAAAAGGTTTAATGGATGGATAGCTGGTGTTGAGAAGAGAAGAGGAAAATAAGAACAGTAGAGAGGTTCTCAAGGGTGAGGAATGCAAAAAACAATTGGAGTTCTGGATGACTCATGCCTTGGAAGCAGCAGAGGAAGCAGGATGGAGTTGGCTGGTCAGGAGTAGATATTGGATCTCTGGGACCACTGCAGTTGCAGGAGAATATGCAGGAGAATCATGGAGGGATAATTCACCAAAGGACAATTTGCTAGTTGGTAGATCTAGAAACTAAGATGCAGAGGCTTCCAAAAAGCAGCAGTGAATAGCAGGCTGGTAGAAAAACCGCTTAGGAACAAGGGACAGAATTATGCAGATAGTTCTACTGAGCTGTACTGTAGATTAGGGGTCACCAACCTTTCGGACCTCAGGGACCACTAAATTCATAATTTTAAATCCTGCGGACCACTAATATGATCTGCCTAATGACCAGCCGGGTGGGCGTGGCTTGGTCATGTGACTGAGTGGGCATGGCCAACTTGATGTCACTCATGTGGAAAGGCAGTTTGCCAGCCTTTACTCGCCCTTCCCCTCCTAGCCACTCCTCACCTACCGGGATCCTTAGGGCCCCAATAGGAAGTAGTTGTTGGAGCTAAGAGACAACCCAACAAAAGATGGCAAAACAGCTGGCTCAGTTCAAATTGGATCTGACCGAGAAGGAGGCTCAGCAGATGCATCTCACTGAGGACTACAAGCATATGCTTTCCAGGCAGAGGGAAGACCTGCGGTAATGCAAGGCCAGGTACTGGCACCTGGAGGCTCAGCGCCCTGAGATGGTCAGCCAGTTCCAGGTCATGATGCAGTTCCACTGGAACGAGGCCCTCGGCCTTTTGCCATCAGCCATCAGCCTTTGCCTAAAGCCCCATACCAGGAGGCTGAAGCAGACCCCAAGTTGGAATTTCTGCCCCCCTCCGACCCACACAAAAAGACCGCAAAGGGGGAGTCTCTCTGTAGCAACACAACCGTTCATTGCACGTATCCAGCCCAGAGGCCTTAGTTTGAGGACCCCTGATTTAGTGCAATATAAAAAATGCAAATAATTTTTCTGCGGACCAGCAAAATTTTCTCTCGGACCACCAATTGGTGACCGCTGCTGTAGATAAACAAGGGGTGAAAAGTCCTGCTGGTAGTAGGATTTGGCATTGGCTTTGCTATATCTGTTGCCATGATGGGACCAATCAGTATGGCAACAAACTGGAAACAAATGAACCATGTATGCATCCTGGATGAAAGCCAGAATCAGGGGAAAATAGCACAGAGCAGGGTAAATATAGTGAGAGTACAGAGGCCCTAGTCAGAGCTGGATAAGTTGGAGAGAAAGATGCCAAGAAAATATAGTGGAGAAGTAAATATACTAATTTGTTTGTGAAGTACTCTGAATGATCTAAATCACAGATTCAAGACTAGTGGAGTAACTGTGTGAGTGAGTGAGATGAGAAAATAGTGAGTTTATGTGGGGTGGCTTGCAGAAGTGCTGCAACCCCTAGAAATGAGATTTCATTGAGACATAGCTAAAGCTACATGGATATCAGAGAGCATAAAGTTGGGTATAGGTGTAGGGTGGAGAAGTCAGTACCTACACTGAGATAGGGACAGGAGCAAAAAAAATATAGTGAGTTGTATTGGGGGGGGGCTGCAGATTGCTGAAGATCCTTTCTAGCAGACCGATTGATTCCATCCCTTGATTAAACTGTGGGGAGCCTTGAACTTAGATTGTTGTTGGTAACTATCAAATCTGCATGAAGGAAAAAAAATCTGTATCTATCCATGATCTAGTTGTGGAAGAATGTGCAAAACCACCATTTATTACTGTGATCTGTAGCAGCAATAGCAATTCATTCCTGAATTCTATAGCTACACTGATGCCAAGGATTGAGAGGAAGGGCTACTGTAATCATTTGTGAGCTCTTGACAGTGATTAATAGCATTGTGCTACAGGTGACTGGTTGTGAATGCCTATTAGAATAAGCTAGGGCTGCTGGTGGTGTGCCTTGCTGCCTTGGAGCATTTGGACTCACTGTAGTGCTTGTGTTGGAATTCCTAGGCTTTGGATTTGAATTCCACTGATCAGTTCGTTCTCACAGGTACCGTCAGTCAAATCATGCCAACTGGCGACTCCCAGAGGGAGGACCTTCTCTGTGAGGGCTCCAACCCTTTGGAATGAACTGCCCCCGGAGATACGGAATATCCCTGATCTCCGTGCTTTCCGCTGTGCCCTCAAGACCCTGATGTTCCAACAGGCGGGGCTAAACATATGAACATGTGAATGATCTTTTAAAATGTTATCTAACTCTGGGTTTTATTTAATTGACCAAACTAAGTAATAATTTTAATTAGCAATTTTATGATGTTTGTATGTCTATATTCTTCTTGGTTGTACATCGCCTTGAGTCCTACAGGAGAAAGGCGGTATAGAAATATAATACATACATACATACATACATACATACATACATACATACATAGGGGGGACTTCAATTAATCCTTTGCAAAGCTGGGAAGACCTGATTCTTCCCCTGTGCACAGGTCACAGTGATAATTGAGCCTATTCTGTTGGGAGTCAGAATGCAGGTTGTTTTCAGCCCTTGACTATGTACGTAATGGCTGTATTTTGTACGCTAGTTTTATATTGATTTATAGTTGAGTTACCATGGCAGCACCTTCTCCTAAGTAGTTGCCATTGATACTGTAGAATAGCAAAGTTCTGCTTTTGATAGACTATGCTCCACTATGTGGTAGTGTCAAGGAATTAGTCCAGCAGCCAAATTGAAGATCTAGAGAAACATGCTACTTACTAACCTTCTGTATGCCTGTGAATGTAGACTGTGTATCAAACACATGCAAGGCAGTTCACCCACTTCCACATGACTTGTCTTCATAGAACATTAGGCATCAAATCGCTAGATAAAGTACCAGACACCCAAGTTCAGCGAACAAGTCGGCCATCAATCCATGCAGTGCTGATGAAAGCATAGACCTGGTGGCTAGGTCATGTCATCTGTATGCTGGACAAGCACATACCCAAACAGCTCCTATTTGGGGAACTCTCTCACCTGGAGGGCAGAAGAAATGTTATAAACATACATTAAAAGCCTCCCTGATATAGATATGACCACTTGGAAAAGCTGGCATAAAATTTCTCTACCTGGCATGGCCTCATCCATATGAGCTATCAAACTTGCAGGGTAAGGTGGAAGCACAACATAAGAATGAATTGCACAAGTCTAGAATCATCAGTGCAATTACTGCAGTGTCTACACATTTGTCTAACATATGCCAGCATGCTCTGTGCTCAAATTGGCCTGACCAGTCATCTTCGGGCACACCGCATTTAATTTTAACATGACTAATGATGCTGAGGTCTTCATTGACAATGATGGATGAACCACAATTGCTGTGTTTGCTATAATGGTTTTTATGTTGATTGGATTCTGATTGTTTTGGGTTTTTTAAAATTTATGCATGCCACCCAGCATCATAAATCATTTATAAAGGCAGCCTTATAAATGCAATCAATCAATCAATCAATCAATCAATCCATGTTTTTGTGAATGGTTCAGAACAGCCTGGGAATTCGTGGCTTTCATGGTGACATGGGATTATCATAGATAATTAGGGCTTAATACACATAAACTATGTCTGAAATCTTTATTACAAAATACATGTTATCTGAATATAAAGGATATTAACATTCTCCTTTGCTGTGGTTAGCTTAATTTCTGATCAGGTTGCCTTTGTAACGGCAAAGGACCTATTAGAGTGTTCCACCCAGGTTTCTGATACATCTGATTGTTTTGGTATGTCCTGTGTCAGCCAATGTAAACAAAAAAACCAGGCAATTATATGTTGGAAAACTTTTATTGCCATGTCCTAAACTTCCTTATATTAACTAGGAATCAGGTGAGCAATTAGCCAGAGAGCGCTTAAGACTCACTAAGTTCACAATGTACTTTGTAACTTGAGCCATTAATGATCTGCTATCAGAAGAGAAGCAGAAATGCACGACTGACCCATAACAGTCCAGAGTTCTACTACCAGGGAATTCCACAATCTAGTCCTAATGTCAAGCAACAGCCTTGAAGTCAGGATGTATGAATTCAAGAATGCCAAGAATGCAGTTCCAGAGTTAGAGTTGTTTCCAACAAAGAAGCAGTGTCCTAAGGACTACTTCTATTTAGCCCAGTTGCTGGTAGGTTTTAATTAATGAGGTTGCTGGTCTCTCCTCTCAAAGAGACACGCTAACTGTCTTTGCTCTGTCCTGTAGAGTTGTGTGTGTTCTTGTGCTAGGCATTCTGCCAGAAGTATCTAATTCTCATTATTTAAATCAGCCCCCACTCATTCAGGACTACCTAAAGTCAGATCTTTGATTGCCTTCTGACTGTTCAGGATGGGCAGTTCATTTGGTATAACTAGGATGCCACATAAGATTATCTTCACAAGGCCTCTTTCCAGTTGCTAATCCTAGACGATTCTCTGGTTTTTAGTGGAAGATATGGGAAATGAAACAAATAAAAAGATGCCTGTCTTGGGCATACATGTTATCACCATGAATTTTGTGGGAGGTCTGGTAGCAGCTCTTTTCAGGCTGACAGTATTCCTCAGGAATATCCTCTCCTGAGACTTCTTGATGGCTCCTATACTGATACCATTTGAGAAGGCAGTAACCCTGGTGAAAAAATATTCCATTTATTCTTGGTTTGTTGTTGTTGTTGGTTGCGAAGTCCTGTCCGACCCATTGCGACCCCATGGACAACGTTCCTCCAGGCCTTCCTGTCTTCTACCATTCCCTAGAGACCATTTAGGCTTACGCCGACTGCTTCAGTGACTCCATCCAGCCACCTCATTCTCTGCCGTCCCCTTCTTCTTTTGCCCTCAATTGTTCCCAGCATTAGGCTCTTCTCCAGTGAGTCCTTCCTTCTCATTAGCTGGCCAAAGTATTTGAGTTTCATCTTCAATTCTTGGTTTACCCTTTTACTATATGCAGGCTATCCTATACATGTAGGGTTTACTATACTTATTGTCCAAAGAACTATATAACATCTATAGATTAATAGAAGAAAAGCCCATGAATGCTATGCCACCACATTTTTCACAATCTGAACTTGGGCCATGTTCTGACAGTGCTTGATCGACACATTTATTGAAACTTCTAGACTTGCATCTGTTTAGAACCAGATCCTATCTAAGTTGGCATCTTCCAGATGTCTGTCTAGATACAGTGAGCCTGGACGGAAACAATGGGAGATGACATGAATTGTAGGCCAGCATATATAGGTGGCAACAGACTGGGGAAATATTTTGTATATGGTGGTGTGAAGCATCACAGAAAAAAAGAGAGGGATTGAAACTATAAATTAAAAAATATATACTGTGATAGCATTAAAATGTATAACATTTTGATTTTTGTGATTTGTTCAAAGCATTAGGTTTATATTAGATGTTTTAAAACATTTAATTAAGAATAGAGGGCATTTAAAGTTATATTTTGAAAGATATGTGCTTTATGCACTTTGTACATAAATAGGGCAGTCACCTATATGTAAAAAGTTGGAAGACTAGTTTTTAATCCTTTGTTTTCCTCAAAATCTATAAGATATGTCTGTTAAGGTTTAGAAAATTCATAATTTGAATATTCTCTAAAAATTCTTTCCCATGACACACAGATATTTGTGAATGGTCAAATCATCCTGAAAAAAACACCTCTCTGGGAATAGGAACATTTGAAGCTATTGCTTCAAAACATTTAAAATTAATGTAACTTGATTTCCCCTTTTTAAAATACTATAGATTAACATATTTTTCAAATATGAACTTGATTATAGCTGCAGGTTGCTTTTTGGTACACTAAACATGAGGAAGAGATTTATTATGTGTGCTTTATATACATTTAATTTCACCCTCAGACCTCCATATCACTTACTATATTTCATTTTATTTTATTTATAACCCCTTTTTTGATATAGAAAAGTCTGATTAATTATTAGGGTGCAAAGTCATCTAAGGCCAGTATTGTTTCTTCCCATGCATTTAATTTATACATGATGACAAGTGCAAATGAGGTCTATTAGACCCTGCAAATAATAAACCTGGAAGTGTTTTGATGAAGAAAAAGGTTTTCATCCAGTGGTGGGATTCAGCCAGTTCACACCACTTCGGGAGAACCAATTGTTAACCTTCTGAACAGTTTGGTGAACTGGTTGTTGGAAGAAATCATTATGGCAGAGAACCGGTTGTTAAATTACTTGAATCCCATCACTGTTTTCGTCCATTGTAATCATTTTTCAGAATAAAATCTGAAAATAGGAAAAGGACAGAAAACTTATCGGGGGTACAATCTTTAGTAAAATTTTGAACTTTTTGCCAAGATGCTGTTAAGATAGTTCAAGTTCAAGTTCAAACCTTTATTGTCAATGCACAACATGTGTACAATGAGCCTCCCTTAGTGCACCCCTCCAACGCAATATATCTCTAAAACTCACAGTGAAAGAAAGAAAATCCCTAACCCAGTAAATCATACTAACAAACACACAATCCTCTTATGTTACATTATAATATATTGCTCCAATATGAGCATGTTGCACAGATGGTCTTTGTGTGCCATGGACGGATAACTTCGAAATCATTATGCAAGATGACTTCGCTTGTCTCCCTGTCCTTGGTTGGCCCTGTGAGCTCACTTTACCTTTAAGTCCATGTCTTAGAAGGAGCTACAGTTAAACAAGACAATGACTGTGTCTGAGAGCATGTGTGCAGGCTTGAAGCCCACTCTATGGGACAGGTCTTGCATGGGGCTTTGTATATCTGTCATTGATAATACCAGCGTGTCCTGCCAAATATTCCCTAGTGAAGCTCTGAATTTATCTGTAGTGACAGGATGGAGAATACTTTATTCTTCCAACCAGGCAGCATTAAATAATTCCCAGCTCTACAATTCCCATGTGCTTGGTCTCATGGGGAGAAATGAAAGCTTTCCCTGTAACTCTCCTCATCAGCTCAAGATCTGCCAATGGCTTTGGCTGGTGCAGAATCCTCCGTTTAGTTGCTTGACAGAAGCATCTTCTTAATTGGGTTAATGAGGGGATCAGCAGTAAGGAAGAGGACAGAAAGATGGAGGGAGTCCAGTGTGGCTAATAAAAGATTCAAAATTTGAAGAAGCACACTATCACATGGCTGCCAAGCTACTAAGTAAGCAGTTTTGTCTGACTATATCAAGAATAAGGGAGGAATTCATTTCCCAACAAATGCATTATTAAAAGAGCAAGTTTTTTTTTCTTCTTCCTTACAACAGGATACAATATTGTATCTATGGTTAGTGTCCTTCAGGCTGCTGTCTCTGACCTTGACAAAAGAATCAGGAATTTAAGAAACTGGTATGTAAACAAAAAAGTGGTTTGGGCTTTAAATGTTTCACTGGGGGAAAAATTGAATAAAGGGATACTTTGTTACCAGAAAATGTATACCTTTGGGGGGGGGGAAATAAAGCTGCAGGTGAAATGCTTAAGCAAGAGGAATATATTCTGCCTTCTTTCTTCTTAGATGGACTACTTACATTCTAGGGTGTGGAGCTAAAGAAAGTTTTGCAATGAAGGAATGAAACCAATCAGCCCTTAGGTCTCACACTTCTGCAAGCACGGACAACACATCAGACAATTGTCTGGGTTCTGAAAACAATTAAAAAAAACAAAAAACATCAAAAACCTTTATGAGATGATTATGGTAAGGTTTTATACAAGATTGCTAAAGTCTTCTGAATTCTGATGTAAGATCATCAGAACCTTAAGATTTCAGTAAGATTTTGTTATTATCAAGTGAAAGTTTGCAAAAATGTATTAACCTGATAGGGGCAGCATGCCTCTTGGGGGGAGGGGGTCTGGCATGCATTCTATACTTGCTGATTTCTTAATTAACTAATTAAACTATTTATTTATTTATCCCATTTCTTCACCACTCATCTCACCTAGGTGATGCTTAGCTGTTTATTTTATTACATTGCTATTACATTGCTATTACATTTCTAATATTAAGTGCTCTCTTAATGATTCACAAAATAGAGTTTAAAAGTCATATAATACAGATAGTCCTCGACGTACGACCACAGTTGAGCCGAAAATTTCTGTTGGTAAGTGAAACATTTGTTAAGTGAGTTTTGCCCCATTTTACGACCTTTCTTACTACAATTGTTAAGTGAATCACTGCAATTGATTCATAGCAACCCACTTGTGAATCTGGCTTCCCTATTTACTTTGCTTGTCAAAAGGCTGCAAAAGGTGATCACATGACCTTGGGGCACAGCAATGGTCATAAGTATGAACCAGTTGCCAAGCATCTGAATTTTGATCACATGATCATGGGGATGCTACAAAGGTGGTAACTATGAAAAATGGTCATAAGTCACTTTTTTCAGTGTGTTGTAACTCTGAATGGTCACTAAATAAACTATTGTAAGGAGGACTACTGTACTGTATGAACATATAATAAAAGATACTATAGAATCCTAAAGCAATTACACCTTCTGTAATGTAAAGCCATAGTGAAACCTACAGGAATTGAAAAAATCAACCGGGTGACTTTGTTTCACCTGTGTCATGCTCTTCTCATAATCTGGGACATACTTCTGACTACTCCAGCTGAAAATTCTAGGTAATGGTGTACCAAACATACCTGGGAAGCTTCAAGTTGGAAAAGCTTGACTAAAAGCACAAAGATATGCAGACGGGTAGGAGCATGACTTTTGATTCAATCAATGTTGAGATGGTGATTAGCACATCTACATTTTAAAAGAAAACTAGTCTCAACTTTTCTTCAGGCAAAAGGTGTGATTTTATTTTTAAATATTTTAAAAGCCAGCTGTATTATCAGTAAGATGGAAGATATAAAGAATGGATGAAATGATTTAAAAAGTGTCAATGCTTAAAACAGATCTATCTTTCAGCAAAGTAAGTATATTCTTTTGATTCACCTTATCTATGCACTCTAATTGTTCATCATATCAAAAGAGACTTTGGGCAGTTTCCTTGTGTTATCTTACTATCTTTCTCAGAGATTCTTTCTTTTTGTGAGCAGACCAATCCATTCTAATCTCCCATTAATTTATCCATAAATTCTTTATAAAATATTGCTTTCTCTTCATTTGGTGCATAAATCAAATTGTGAGAACTTTTGCCACCATGTACAAGATGAACATTTAACTACAACTGAAATAAGGATTTATGAAATTTGAATCCGTCTATGTAGAGAGGAACTAAACAAAGTTAATTAAAAGTAAAACTGTATTTTTTTCATTTTCATCAGAACTATTGTTTTAAAAGAGAGAGAGTTACATGTGGCTTAAATTTAACTTGAGATAAATAGAAATGCAAATCCCCCTGTAGCCGGTCCTTTGTTTATTGTAATTTGGTTGTGGGAAGGGAATAGATGTGTGACCACAGCGGAATGTTTTCTCTTCTCAATAATAGAAAAGAGAGTTCTAATAGAGAGACCATATTAGCTCTGTTATCCATTAGCTTTCCTAAATTCAGCATGAATATTAGTAATTAGATGTTTCACTGGGGGGGGGGTTGTTGATAAGAAATATATGTATCTGAATAAAGGAAATAAAAAGGTGAAAAAGAAACAAAAGTATTTGTTTAACTAGGAAGTGAAAAAACTTACTATAATTCCTAATATCCTATAGAATTATTAATAAGTAAAAACCTTTGGTATATCTTAACTATTAACCTCTAGTGCCTCGTTTTATTCTCATTTCTAGTACTTCATATTTTTTTATCAGACTAGTTGGCTGTATGTGTTAGTATTTGCATTCTTCTGGAACTGTTTTAACTTTTTATAATCATTAACTATTCAATGTGTGCAGGGGGTTGCATGCACGTTGACACACGTGCATATATTTCATCCACTGTAACAGTAAGCATTGTAGGTGTTTTGAAATCCATGTGAAATCCAGTCTCTGGCTTGCTCTTTGTACTCTCTTCCTCTGCAATGAAGTCTGGCTGAACTTTTCGTGTGATAATCCTGTCCATAGCCCCTCTCCAGACATATCTCTGTCTTTAACAATTTTCTTATTCAGGGCAGCTTGGAATTTGGTATGTCTCTTGTTAGACATTGGTATTTACTTTGTCACTTAAAGGGTGGGGAATCTCATTCTAAGTTTTCTACACAATGCATAAGTAAATTATTCTCTTGCTATTGGCGACAGTTGTCTCTACATATTGTTGAAAAACCAGTAGTTTAGTCTTTTTTATCTAGTACGTTTAATTTTATATATTACCATTTCAGGAAGCACATGAAATGCATTTCAAGTCCTAGCCCTTCTTATTAATTTCAGTACTCAATGAATCTATGTTGCTTTATAGAATTCTATAAACGTTATCTTTTTCAAATTCTGAACAAAGTGAATTTCTCAATGATGTAAAACCCATCACTGAATTAGAAATTAAGTTAGTTAGGCTGTCTGGTGGCCTTAGTTTTATATTATTATTTATCAACAGTAAATCTAATAACAGTTGGTAAGCTAAGCAAACAAGAGACTAATTGTCATAGTACAACTTAGTTTATATTCTCTTCCTTTGAAAATGGAAGTAGGAAACCAGTTAGGATTCTAAACCTGTATAACCAACTTCTATTTTCATTTCCAGACTTTTAAGGGAGATACCACGTCATGACTTTTTCAACCAGTTTCTTGGCTACCTTAAAATGTGTACTAATCTCTTGGATTCTGTTTTCCTACACTGCCATTCCACAGGGGCAGCTAAGTAAATAGATTGGTGCAACACTAGCTCTGCAATTGACTTTAATTGCTTTGGCTAACATACTCAAAGTTTAAATAGCTGCTATTATTTTTTGAGCTAAGGATTAGTAAAATTATTCAGTGTTAAACACTGAACAAGCTTAATAAAGTCTGGGTTTATTAAAGTGATGTAATTGGAACTTGAGTTAATCACAGATCTGACCATTTTCAACCTCTCGCCATGGAGACTCCCTTGAAGGCTGCCTTGTCCTCCTAGTGGAAAGGTAGGAAATTAATCTAAGAACCTAGGTACAGGTATTTCTCAATTTATGATGTACCCCCAAAAGGTATCTTCAACCCTGTTCCAAAGTTCCAAGTCTCCCAACCCTGCAGTCACATGGCTACATTTTAAGTGCTTGGCATCAGGCTGTTTTTATTGGAATTTGCAGCATCCCATGTTCACATGACTGCAATTTAGGATTGTTTTGCCAAAAACCAGAGTTTATTTCCAATTTTCATAATGAAGAATAGGTTCACTTATCTCTAGCATTTGCTTAATGACCAGTGTTTGCTTAATGACCATCACAAAAAAGGTCGTAAAATGGGTTAGTCATATGGGTGACCTGCGTTACAACCAACACGATTTAAAACTCCTTTACAGTCGTAAGTCCTTTACAGTCGTAAGTCACAGACTACCTGTAAACATAGAAAAAAATATAGGCTTCCTGAATAGATTGGCGGTTTTTCTCATTGATTAAACAGCTTATGTGAATATTTGTATTCAGAATAGATAAACAGTGGCATCTTTCTTCCATCATTCCATTTCAGAAAGGCATTAAACAAAACAATGTTCTAATGTTTTTATTTAAATTTAAGAACATGGTGCAGATTCTAACTAAAAGAGACCATCTGCCTGGTTTTAGTTCTGTAACCTGCAGAAGATGTTTTAATTCTTTCACTAAAACCTATTGGGAACATTACAAGCTTTAGCTGCTTATTATAAAGGGAAAACTGTGTTGATAAATTATTACAAGGTGATGATAACTGTATTTTCAAAGAATTTTACTGAATTTATACATAACTGATAATTACCTGAGCATATCAGGTAAAGTCCATTAACTATCTGTAAATCCCATTTAATATAATTGATTCTGGAAAACTTAAGTAAATGTGTTCAAAATTGTACTTCAAGATGTTTGACAATCACACTAGATTTTTTAAAACTGGTAGGAGTGATTTTATCTCAACTATAATGTGTTTTTGAAGCTACATTATTTAGCCTCAAATGGTTTTTATGGTGTTCAAATTTGTGTGTTTGTGTGATTGTGTGTGCATGTCTTGATTTGGACCTCTCAGAAATAATGTAGAATAGCAATAGCTAAAGCACTTAGACTTACTGTATATATCACTTCACAATGCTTTACAGCCTTCTCTAAGCAGTTTACAGTCAGCATATTGCCCCCAATATTCTGGGTCCTCATTTTATCGACCTCGGAAGGATATAAGGCAAGTCAACCTTGAACGTGGTGAGATTTGAACTGCCAAATTGCAGGCAGTCAGTAGTCAACAGAAGTCGCTTGCAGTACTGCATTCTAACCACTATACCACCAGAGCTCAGCTTTGATATTCTTTAGAATTCTTGTATCAAATGTCGGTACACAAGATTGGTACTTGTGTAATGATGGTTATTTTTCTGAATTAGGGGGCATCAAAGTTGAAAAGAGTATATTTCCTAGAGGTTTCATTTCTTCCTATGATGCCCCTTGTGTAGATCCTCAGATGACTTGGTGAAGCCATCTGGAAACTTGGGAAGTCATGCTGCAATCTCAAACCCTTAAACTTTTCCTTTGCTTGTGTTAGTACCATAAAAGCTAAAACTTGAATTCAGATTGAAATAGTTGCTGCACTTAATATAAATAAGTAATAACAATCTATTTTTCCTTTGTTCTGAAAACACAAAGCTTTCATTTTTCAGTTCCAATTTAACGTATTCTTTGACCGAGTATAGTTGAAAATAAAGCTAAAGATCAATGTAGGAAAAAAGAAGGGAGAGAGGGAGGGAGGGAGGGATGGAGGGAGGGAGGGAGGGAGGAAGGAAGGAAGGAAGGAAGGAAGGAAGGAAGGAAGGAACGAAGGAACGAAGGAACGAAGGAAAGCTAGTTTATGCAGTACTGTATTTCTTAGCAACTACACAGAATGAAACCCTTATTATTCATAATCCATCTTGAGGTTACAAAAAACAACAACCCAAACAAACCACCCTACAGTTGCCAGAATGTTTTTGGAAAATCTTAATGTGGAAATATGCTAAGTCATCTACTGTCATACTTACTGGCAAGATCATAACAGAATTTCCTGAATCCTCAAGTCAACATAGACTCTAGGCTCATAGCTGGCTTCAAGCTCACAGCAGCACAGCTAGATAAGAAACTTTATTACTAGGAAGAAGCCATTGAAACATTTGATTATGCTCTGTCAACATGAAGGTACAATTCCTTTTTATAGCCACTGTAGGTTCATCCTAGACTTCTTTGTCCTACCACTCCCATTGTATAATAAACTAATGTATAATAAACTTCTTGTCCTATGCTTTTTGGCCTTGAAGTTGGATGAATATTCTTTGTTGCCACAATTGACTTATAAAAACATAGAAAACTGATGGAACCAGATTTTTTTCTTGGTTGCTTTTTAAATTTATTTTTAATTATTGATTTTATTTATTAATTTTTTTATTATTACTTTTTTATTTTTGTTAATTTATTTTACATTTTTTGTCGGATGATAGACATGCGTTTATCCTAAGTATGTTTAAACTCAGTAACAGGTAGTCCTCGACTTACAAACACAATTGATCCAAAAATTTCTGTTGCTAAGAGAGCTTTGCCCTATTTTATAACCTTTCTTGCGACAGTTATTAAGTGAATCACTACAATTGTTAAGTTAGTAACACGGTTGTTAAGTGAATCTGGGCTCACTATTGACTCGGTTTGTCAGAAGATCACAAAAACAATCATCATAAATATGAGTCAGTTGCCAAGTGCCTAAATTTTGATCATGTGACTATGGGGATGCGGAAACATTCTGTAAGTAGGAAAAATTGACATGTCACTTTTCTCAGTGCCATTGTAACTTGGAACAGTTCTAATTATAACCTTTTTGGCTGTATTGCCATTATTCAGTTTTCTAGTCAGACAAGCAGGTAATATGTCTGTCTGTCATCAGCACCTCTATAACTGTCTGGTTTGGTTCTGCAACCCAACAAGACAGACACAGACTTCAGAGGATAATTAGAACTCCAGAAAAAACAATTGCTACTAACCTGCCTTCCATTGAGGACCTGTATACTGTACGAGTCAAAAAGAGGGCTGTGAAAATATTTACAGACCCCTCCATCCTGGGCATAAACTGTTTCAACTCCTACCCTCAAAACTACGCTATAGAGCACTCCCCACCAGAACAACTAGACAGAAGAACAATTTTTTCCCAAACACCATCCCTCTGCTAAACAAATAATTCCCTCAACACTGTCAAACTATTCACTAAGTCTGCATTACTATTACTATTAATCTTCTCATCGTTCCTATCACCCATCTCCTCCCACTTACGACTGCATGACTGTAACTTTGTTGCTTGTATCCTTATGACTTATATTGATTGTTTCCTAGTATGATTTGATTGCTTATCTGTTCCCTATGACTATCAATAAGTGTTGTACCTTATGATTCTTGATGAATGTATCTTGTCTTTTTATATACACTGCGAGCATATGCACCAAAGACAAATTCCTTGTGTGTCCAATCACACTTGGCCAATAAAGAATTCTATTCTATTCTATTCTATTCTATTCTATTCTATTCTATTCTATTCTTATGAAAAGATTGTAGACGGTTAAGATTAAAAATTCATAAATGAGTTTAGCCCAGTAAATATTGTGAATCACTGTCGATCTTGCTGAGAGACCACCTTGCAAGCTTCCAGCATCCTTTATTTAATATATTTTGATTTTTTCCTGATTTGGAGATGATCCGCAGAATCATGTACGGCAGCAGTCTTTGGAATTATTCTGTATAAACAACTCTGTAAACAGATAATTTTTTGCCTTGCAATAATTTCTAAGAATTATGTTTTTACTTTTGGCAAATACTATCAATTGAACTTTAACAATTTAAATGATTCTTGTGACTATTCTGAGTAAGTTAATGTTTTAAATGGACATTTGGAATTCTGTCCTTCCTTTCTATAGCTTTCATTTGACCAGGCACAGTTGACTGAAATTTTATCTAACTTTAATTAAAAAGTTTATGGAAGAGAGAAAGGAAGAAATTATTTTATTAAGATGATCAGGAATTTACAGGCTTTTTGAAGGGAAAAAAGTGAAGATTGAGGATAATGAGATAATAAGGATAATGAGACTTGTGAGGAGATAATGCTGGATTTTCTGGTATTTACAAACCAAAAGATTTTAATTCTTATGGTTGAGGGAAAAATCCAATTTTTGATGAACCCTTAACTTGATTTTGTTCTGCCTTTTTCTTTAGCATGCATAGGTATTTTGTTATGTGGTTTTAAAAGAATTACATGAAGATAAATGTGCCGAATTCCTAACAAGCTAAACAATTTTCTTCCCATCTCTTGGAACAAAAAAGAGAAGGGAGGTACAGAATGAAATTGTATTATCAGTATTTGAATGTTGATGAGGAAGTAGGCCAAAATTCTTCAGATGTTCTGAAAATACATTTCAACAACAAAGCCTACTTTAAGAAATGTGTGAGATTTTTATTATACAAGAGTAAAAGTGCTACATGGGATGGTTGATATCCAACCTGACTATGGAATAGTTTCTATGTCTTTATTCTGATTTGAGTAAAGACTGCTTGTAATGTCAGACTTTTTTAGTTTTTAAAAAAAATCTCTCCGGCTGAGAATAAATTCATTTAAAATACATAATACAGAGAAACAGTCTGAATGTTTTCTTTGCTATGCTACACTTCTATTATTGTATTATGGAGAGAGGATGTAGCTTTTTAAAATAGGTTTTAGCACCACTGAAAGTTAAGTGCGCTAAGCTTTCAATCTTCTTTCTGACTGCTTATGGATTCTTTGTAGTTAATTTTATATAATGTTTGTTTGTGATATAATAAACATGATGTTGTTGATAATAAATATAGTTACTGAAGCACTTATAGCTTCTCATTCATGGAAACAATGAGTGAGAACTTGTGAACCAATTTGTATCCAGATACTAAAAAATGAAAGGGAGTAAATTGGCTTTAGTCTACAAGAAAATACTTTCTCAATGCATATATGTATCTTCTCACTGATTTCTTATCAGTTTTTACTCACAATAATCTCATACACTCATCTATTTGTTATAAATATGCACTGGATTCAGTGGTGGGATTCAGCCAGTTCGCACCACTTCGGGAGAACCGGTTGTTAACTTTCTGAGCAGTTTGGCAAACTGGTTGTTGGAAGAAATCATTAGGGCAGAGAACTGGTTGTTAAATTACTTGAATCCCACCACTGACTGGATTGCATATGTGGAAATGAGCTGCCACTGAAATGCTGAAGTCATCGTATACATATTACTTTAATGCAGAAAACGCCAGCTACAGTTCTGGATAGTTTGTGGAACTGAACGGTTCAACTCTTCATAAAAATACATTCACATATGCTTCTTTCTTACAAATGTGGCTGAACAATTTCTACCTTATGAGCAATAAACATAAGATGGGTATTGACTAAAGATCCACCTGAATTATAATATTTTCTACAGCCAAAGGAAGAAATAAGTGTGAATTAAATCCTAACATTTTTACTTTATAGTGATAAAGAGGGTGCTTTGTAAGACCTAAGATTAAAACTGGAAGTAGCCTCTGAGTTGCAACACTTACAGACATCAGTTTCTATATTTTAGTTTTCTTCTCCAAAGAAAGCAAACAGTATAAATATCATTGAAAGTAGAAGTGATAGTCTTTTGACAGCTGCTGAAGAAAACCATTGGTTTAGCCACATATGACATAATAGAAAGCTGCCTGGCCTAGGGTGGTTATTTAAGAACAAAATAATTGGGATATGAGTAACCAAAAGTAACTAGTGACAAATTCTAAGAAGGATTAGTACATGTTTGTACCTTTTATGTGCAGGTTTCTAGTACAGCAGGTCTGTTCAGAATGATTTGATCCAAAGTATATAGTAATTATTTAAAATGACGTATCAGTGAGATAGCCCATAGAAGAACACTATTTGTACAACATGATTCACCATATTGGAACGGAAATACTTTGAAGTCTTCACACTTTACCACTATCACATACTCACAGAATTTCCTGCTATGAATACAGGTTTTGCATATGTGCTGGAGAAGTGGGGGAGGGAAGAAGAGAAAGAGGATCAAAATTGAACAAGATCCAGAAAACTGTTGCAATAATTAGAAAGAAACATGCAACTTTAGAATATTACTAGTGAAATGTCTAGCTTTGTTTGAGACAGAAGCTGATATTTCTGTTGAGATCTAATATTTCATAGTGTAATGGTTGGTGGTATATCTTTTGTTACTGGAAGTTGATAGATATCTGCCTTGGATCAACAGTTGCTATGTAGAGATTAGAAGGTTGTATAATGTTAAGTCTTCACTTTGTGTTAATGTAACTATTGTCTCCGTTTTTAAACTTACTTTTTGAATCCACTTTTTTTTTCTAAACCCAATGTCCATCCAAATATTTCTGTACTGTGATTGTTTTCCAATAAACATTATTTTGAAAGTATCTTGGAAGTTGTAATTTGGTAATGTGCCTCAGATGGACCAGGACTCTGGAGATTGATTGCCATTGCTGGATTTAAACTTGATACTGTGTTTTATGTTATTGGTGAAAATCACGTCTCTTCTTTTACCTGTGATCTCTGACTGAGGAAAGAAGCACAGATAGTGGCAGCAACACTAATCAAAGTAATCAGTGCTGTATTCAGCCTTGGCTGCCCTGGTTAAGTGAGGCCTTATATCATAGTGTCCATTAAAGCATGGTATTATCATGCAAGTGACATGAATTATGTGATCTGTATCATTTGTTAGCATAGTCAAGGATGTTAAAATACCATGATATATATTTCTCCAAAGATCAGAATCATGCAAGAATACTAATTCCAATGGTACTGGACTCTGAAGAAGCAACATAGGAAGAGTATTAATGCTTACAAATGAAGGTGAATATACATGTCTCTGGATAATGTTGCAGGATCCATTTGGGTCAGTCACAGGGACCAGAGGAACTTTTCCCTAGCTAGAGAAAAGTTCTCTGAAGATGGGTTGCAGCACGAGTCCAAAAACTCGGAAGACAAAACCGCTGATCCCTGTGACTGACCCAGATTGGATGCTGCAGTATTAATGCTTCTTAATGTTTGTCGATGGAGAAGGCTTGTAAAAAAACTGCTGGGAGCTAAAAAAATAAAACAAAGAATCATCAAACCCAGAGTTCTCAACCAAAGCACAAATGAGCAGTCTCAAATTATCTACTTCAGACACCTTATGTGAAGATCTAACTCTCTGGAAAATGCCTTAATGTTGAGAAAGCAGGAAAGAAAGAGAAGAAGCAGATAACCATCAGCAAGGTGAATAGACTCAATTATGGTGGTAAGCAGTATATCTTTGGAAAATCTGAAAGACCAGATTAGAGCAGATCATCATGGAGAAAATCTAAGTGGTCAATAAGACTCAGTAATGACTTGATGACTAGATGGCATATAACTCAATCAATCAATCATTGTATCATGATACAAAGTTGTTTCCCTCACACACACACACACACACACACACCCTTATGGGTGCTTGTTGAAGCAAGCATACTAGAAACATTAAAAACAAATTCTTGATACAAGAATCCTGCTGCAAGATCAGTTCTGCAAAATTTCTTTCATTATTTCTCAGACTGTACAGGAAAGTGATGATTCACCAAGTTTCCTGTCTCAGTAGAAATTATTCATCCTTATGATTTCTGTTACCCCGGATACACTTTTTGCACAAAAAGCACTGCACTCTTTAATTTGCTGTAATGAAATTCTTTGGTTATTTTTCTATTATTAATCAGATAATTTTGTACATTAATCAAGCAATCAATATTTTTCAATAACATTATTTATGTTTATCTGTAATTATTTAATACCAATTGGAAAATATGTAAGATAATGCTTGTTAATAATGCTGTAATGCTTGTTACAGTTAATAAAACTCTTTTCTAATAAACTCAGTAAACACAAACATTATATTACATATCCCATTTAGAAAGAAACTCCTTTATCTAAAGCTATTTTATTTCTATTTATTCATAGAAAAGGTCAGAATGCTTACCTACCTTTCATAGGATTTTGAAATGTTTTCTGGTTTCTCATGTTATCGTATTTTTTGGTGTATAAGATGTTCTCCCTCCCACCCCCCAGAAGTGGGTGGAAATGTCTGTGCGTCTTATACAGCAAATGTTGTGAAGCCCCGCCTATCCGCCAGCCTCCACCCTTTGGCTTCTGCCTCCCAGCAATTTACCTCCTTGCAGCAAACAGCAAACAGCCTAGTCAGCTTCAGCACAGCCTGATTTAGCACAAGCAGCTGGTAGGCGGATCCAGGAATACCACCTATCACTGTTCCAGGCTGCAGGGATTGCCATTGCCTGTTGCTGTCGTCACCCCCGATCACTGCTGTCACCTAGTGCCACCTCCACACACCCCATTTTTGGCCTCCACGTGCCCCATTTTTGGCCTCCACGCATCCTGTTTTTGGCCCGTTCCAGGCTGTGGGGATAGGCAGCGGCGGCAGCCTGGAATGGGCCAAAAATGGGATGCACGGAGGCCAAAAATGGGTCATGCAGAGGCAGCCATAGGTGGCAGCAGTGATGGGCGGCGATGGCTGCAACAGGTGGTGGCAATCCCTGCAGCCTGAAACAGCTGATAGGTGGTATTCCGGGAGGCCAATCCAACCACCAATCAGCTGCTTGTTTTCTGTTTGCTGCAAGGCTGTAAATTGCTGGAAGGCAGAGGCAGATTTCCCCCCCTTGTTTTCCTTCCCAAAAGCTAGGTGCATCTTATACTTCAGAGCATCTTATATTCCGAAAAATACAGTAATAATCAAAATGAGCTAAAATCAGATTCTGTTAATTCACTACAGATCTTTTTAAAAAGTTTTTCAAATAACTGAATTAAATTTCTGCTCTTTGCAGATTGTTTGCAAAATGGAAAATCCTGATTCCAGCATGCAATATACACATACACACACACACTCACACTGTGTACAGGATTAGTTAGATACTTCTAGTGGCATATCCATCTGATCTTACTCTTGATGAATGCATAGAAAAATTCTCACTCAGTTAATCCAGAGATTTGTTCTATGCTGATATGAATTGCAGGTAAGTATGGGTTCCTTCCTAGGGAATCTATTAATTAGCCTGTCATAGCTAAGAAGATTAGTATAATTAGTTACTATTCTTTTGTTTGGTCTCTGTGCTTATCTTGCATGCACTTACATTTTGAATAAAAATTTAATTTACTGCATCTCTTACACATCATGACCTTCTGTTTTTTGCACACATACATATTATGACAACTAGGGAAACAAGCAACATGTTCTAAATTGAGATATAAATCATGAAATGCAAGCAACAAATATTTCAATGCCACAAGAGCTTCTAGAGACATTGTAGGAGAACAGTCTGGTTGCACATTTTTATAGTAAAAATATTTATGAAAAAGTACAAGCTTTCATGAGCTAGTTCTTCTGATGCAATGAATTGGCTACACTAATGTACGAAGAGTTCTGTGTATTGCTAGACTTCAAAATAATAGATTTAAGCTTGAGATAATTGGCATTGGTCGCAGTTTTGGATGTTGTTTGGCATGAGTGAGATTGGGAGTTGTGCATCCATCCTTGTTTTACTTGACAAGGTAAGTGGCTTTTGATATGATCAACCATGGAATCCTTTTGGATCAACTCAGAGGATTGGGGATGTGAGGCAGTGTTGTGCTGATTCACCTCCTTTCTCCAGAATCCATTCTCACAAATTTCAGTTGGTGCTGACTGGGGAAGAAAGACTGTGCCCTTGACCCCTACGGCATGGGGTGCCATAGGGATCATTGCTCTCTCTGCTCTTATTCAACCAATATCTATTGAAGGCCACTGGGTGAGGTTGTCCATTGCCAACGGGTGAGGTATAAATAGGATAGGATAGGATAGGATAGGATAGGATAGGATAGGATAGGATAGGATAGGATAGGATAGGATAGGATTGGAATAGGAAAAGGAAAAGGAAAGGGAAAAGGAAAAGGAAAAGGAATAGGAATGGAATGGAATGGAATGGAATGGAATGGAATGGAATGGAATGGAATGGAATGGAATGGAGGACCCAGTTTGTGGGGGCAATAAGCTGACTTTGTATAAATATACAATAGTATGAAGGCTATTGCTTAGCGCATTGTAAGCTGCCCTGAGTCTCCGGAGAAGGGCGGCATATAAATCAAATTTTAAAAAAAATGGAATGGAATGGAATGGAATGGAATGGAATGGAATGGAATGGAATGGAATAGAATTCTTTATTGGCCAATTCTGATTGGACACACAACAAATTTGTCTCTAGTGCATAAGCTCACATATAATCGCAAGTAATAGGTCACAGATCACTTACAATAATTAATCATCAGTTACAAACAATTGATAAATCATAAGGAACCAATTGGAGAAGATAGTAGGAAAGATGAGAAGAGAAAATCTGATGACAGAGTTCTGTGTTCAGCAGAGTGATGGCAGGGGGGTGGGATATCTTTGTGTCTAGTTGTTTTAGTATGCAATGCTCTATAGCAGCATCTTGAGGGGAGAAGTTGAAATAGATTATGTCCAGGATGTGAGGGGTCTGTAGATATTTTCTCAGTCCCCTTTCTTGTTTGTGCAATATACAAGATTTTCAGTGGAAGGCAGGCTGATTGCAATTGTTTTATCTGAGGTCCTAACTATCCGTTGAAGTATGTACCTATCCTGTTTGGTTACTATGCCAAACCAGAGTTATTGAGGTACAAATGACAGATTCAATCATTCTTCTGTAGATCTGTACCAGAAGATCCTTAGGCAATCTGAACTTTCTGAGTTTATGCAAGAAAAACATTCTTTGTTGTGCCTTTTTAATGATAGGTCTAATGTTAGGTGTCCATTTCAAGTCCTTGGAGATAATAGAACGTAGAAACCTGAAGGTCTCTACTGTTGATACTGTGTTATCTAACATTCTAAGAGGTAGTAGAATAGAACAGCTTCTTCTAAAACCTACTATCAACTCTACAATTTTAAGAGTTCAGCTCCAGATTGTTCCGACTACACTACAGGGCCAGTTGATCTACCTCTCCTCTATGTGCAGTCATCATTGTCTCAAATGAGACCAAAGACTGTTGTATCATCTACAAACTTCAGTATTTTAACAGAGGGATTTCTTCCAGTTTTTCTTTTGTGTACCTTTTATTTTTTGTTTGAATGTTTAATAAAATTACTATTAAAAAGAAAATTTCAGGATTCATTGTGGATTTACCGAGCAGATGTAGAGTTGCTTTGATGTTTGGCATCTGTTGCAAACATAAGGATTCATTTCTCATATACTGGGCTCAATCAGTTAATCCTCCTGAGCTGGATCAGATCAGCCAGAAACAGCAGGGCATGAGAAAATGTGTAGCTGCACGCACCATCCTATTCACATCATCAGATTCATGCTGAAACTGATCTTACTAAAGTGGACCAAATAGGCATTTTTATGTATTCATCAATGGAGGCATCTGGCTCTGCATCAAGACATGCCATTTTATCATTGCAAGTATTTTACAGATACTTTACAGATATGTCATAGCATCTGTAAGGCTCCATCATCTCATTTATTGGGGAAGCTGTTGGAAGTCCCTGAGCCACATAAGCTCTGCTGAGTGATTTTTCAATAATGAAAAGAAAAGGAAGACTATTACCTTTATTACCACTGGATAAGCACAACAATACACTCTAAGCCGTGTTCAATCTTCTTCATAATGAGATTTAAATAATTTTTCCAAATCTTATTTTAGAAGTGAGGAAGAAAATACAGTATCCATTTATAAATGTTTATCTGTAGTGCTATCATCAAAATACAAATAAAAAAGAACCATACAAGCCTTTTAACAATTAACAATTGTTTCCAGATTTAGTTTAGCAGAAAGTGAGATTAAGATAAAATATTTAACCATAACAAAACCAACCAACAGCAATTAAGACCATTGTTTGGAAATGAGTAACTTACTCTTAATTTACAATATGCTGCATTCAAAAGAGTCAATACTAGCCTGTGGAATTTTCTCTCTCTCTGTTATCAGGCTAACATTAGCTATTAAGTCCACCATAATTATTCGTGTTTTAAATACTTCATTACTTGATTAGTTGAATAGTCTGGAATGTATATAATGAATTTCCTGGCTGTCTACATGATTCTGCACTACTTTTGTTTTTGCAGTAACTTGTTTGTTGCTGACTTTAAGTACTTAATTACCTCTTGCCTAGTGAAGCTGCTTGAATTCTTCTCAGCTGTTTATCAGTGATAGTAAATGACAGATAAACTGAAACACATTCTGCTACACATAACAAACCAATAGCTGAGGTTTGTATGGACCCTAGGGAAAATCAATGGCTAGGTAAAAGTGTATCTTTAATTTCTGTTTGTAAAGGATTATTTTAAGATATGGCTACTTAGTTTAGTTTAGTTTATTTCCAATTTATATACGGCCCTTCTCCCTGAGGACTCAGGGCGGTGTACAGCCAGAAATAAAAACATGAAATGCAAATATTAAAAACAATTAAATATATATAAATTTGGCCCCAAAATTTAAAACTAACAAACCAATTAAAATATTTAAAATTTATTCTTAAACCAGCCCGGCTTGTTGGAAAAAATATGTTTTAAGGGCACGGCGGAAGGCATTGAGGTCATGAATTCTCCTTATCTCTGGGGGGAGCTGGTTCCAGAGGGTAGGTGCCCCCACAGAGAAGGCTCTCCCCCTGGGGGTCACCAGCCTACATTGTTTGGCTGATGGCACCCTGAGGCCCTCTCTGTGGGAGCGCACGGGTCAAAGGGAGGTCGTCGGTTTAGCTGGCGGTCTCGCAGATAGCTAGGCCCTATGCCATGGAGCGCTTTAAAGGTGATCACCAACACCTTGAAGTACACCTGGAAGACCACCGGAAGCCAGTGCAGCTCATGCAGGAGCAGTGTTACATGGGAGCGCCATGTTGCTCCCGTCACTACCCGCGCGGCTGCGTTCTGGACCAGTTGGAGCCTCTTCAAGGGGAGCCCCATGTAGAGAGTGTTACAGTAGTCTAGGCGAGAGATGACAAGGGCGTGAGTGACTGTGCACAGGGAATCCCGATCAAGAAAGGGCCACAACTGGCGAATCAGGCTTAAAGTGTAAGGAGAAATATCCTAGAATTTTTCTACCAGTATATAAGCAGGAAGACTGAATCTGAAAGTCTGTTTGCTACTGAATCAGGAAGAAATTACTGCATTTTAGAAAAAGTTCTGTCTCCTACAGAATTTTTCTAACAGAGGATGGCGATTATAATGTTTGAAAAAATTATGAAACAAAAATATAATGGTAAAATGATGAGTAAAGATAATTGTATGGAAAGGGTTTGCTTTGCCCCATTTTCCCCCAACTTTCTAATCTAAACCACAAGCCTAATATTCCTGGTTTGTCTCTCATTCAACTGACATTGCTTGTGACTGTTCTCAATTAGTTTCCATGCATAGACAAGGATGGCCACATCTGTTTCAATCCTGTGAGCTGCCCAGAATCATTGATAGCATACAGGTTTAATAAATAAACTATTTATTAAAGTTTAATAAACTATTATAAGCTGAAACTGAAGGATGAATTAAATAAAAGAAGTAATAGAACACTACATGCAACAAAGCTCTTGGAAGGCACAATACATAAAAAACAGCAATCTAGGAAATTTTAATTTTTTTTAACAAAGCTAGAATCAAGAAACAAGCACAGAATTTGAATGTTTTATTTAAGACATCTTTTAAAAAATCATAACAAGTTTGGTTATTTGACACAAATAGATGCATAATAATGGACCTGGGAATCATGAGAGTTGAAGTCCATTTCAATTTACAGAAGAAAAATGAGATTTAAATGTAAAAAAATGTATTTCTTAGTGTTGCAGGGTCCATTTGTCTTTGAATTGCACTCACCTACCTCTTATAGGGAAACTATCAAAACATGATGGGAGAGGTGTTATCAGCCAATTTGTTGCAGGGTCTTACGCTAATTAGGGCTAAGAGGGCATGACTGCCCAAGGTTTCCATTATAAAGGGAATGCTAGAATCTGAATCTTTTTGTTCCTAGCGGCACCTCTCCAAAAAGTAGAAAAAAAGGTTATTTACTTAATATAGCATATAGAAATGGCCTTGCAGATATCTGTGTCTTACCAGAGAGATGGAAACATATCAACATATTATATTAACAAAAACAGTTCACATATTCATATATTAGGTGTAAAGATCTGAAAGTACTATCTCTGGTTGCCACTGAAATCAAGATTTGTAGTTCTGTGAACACAAAAGGCAAAATGGAGATAAAATGGTTTCACACTTGGTGCTAAGCCATGATTTGTTGATCTAGTGGCTAGGCTCACATATCAGAAACCTGAAATCAATTGCATTATAGTCCAATGTATAATATAATCCAACAAACATCCAACAAAAAAGTGAAGAGTACACTAATCTCAACAGTGTTCTGAATTATAACAATATGGAGTTCTACACATATGTAAAGTTTGACATTGTTGATGATATTCCATTAAAAATACATTTTTATTTTAACTTCATTTCTAAAAATAGAGGCAACATATCTCAATTCACTGAGTTGGCTAGAGTGAGGAACCAAGCCTCCTCCGTTAAAGTAGTCAACTCTACATTTGTGATAATGCACTAGCAGTTTCCAACAACTACATCTTTTTTGTTTTTATATTCTATGGTTTAATATTCTATGATTAGAGTTCACAGGCATTTCCAATTGGATGGATGTACAAACCTATACAATAAAGTTAATCCTAATCTTTCACATTATGATAAAAGTTTTTTTCTTTCCTTCAGCTTGAAATGAGAATAAAGTGTTTACATACAAAATCTGGAAATAAAAAAGAGTGAATTAATTTTGTTATTTATATTTACATGTTTAATACATAAGCATTACTGTAGTGGTGCAGCATAAATCTGAAGCAATTCAAGGACAAACAATTCAGGAAATAACAGATAAAATGTAACTGCTTATTTTTATAATTGGCTTATAGTATATAAAAGGCATACTATACTATCAATATACATATTATAACTTAATTTATTCCACATTAACATTAAACATTAAACTAATTTTCAGAACAGAATCAGAAAAAATTACCTGTATAATAGGTAATTGCATAATACTTACACACTGTCTTTTACAGCAAACATCTGTTTTCCCTTCTCTGAAAATATTACCTTAGGGTTGACGTTCTATGGTCTAATCCAGGGATAAGAAAGGAAGCATCAAACTGAAGAACTGACCCAGAATACAGCAAAGTATTCTGAGATTTGGTTGATGTTTTTTGTTTTCAAACTAAAAGAGCAGGTAAGTAATTCTGAATATTTTTAACAATCACTTCTGAGCAGACTTTTCAAAGAACTTAACAATAATTTTGAAATATACCTGAATAGAAGGCACAAAATCTGTTTTGACATGACTGTTTTAATACTAAGATTAGTTTCTTTAGTGTTTTCTACTAGGAAAATCAAGGGTGCATCTTAGAACTCATTCATTCTTAAGTACCAGTCTTTGGTCATTGACTGTAATAAACTTGACTTGATTCTTAAGTACCATAATTGGTTATTTGCTCAGCCAGTTACTATTCATTATTCATACCTTCAGCTGTATTTCTAATTTTCCCAGCTCGGCTACTAATCATGAAAAAAACCAGCAACACTGAGTGCTCTTTGACTAAATTCTCTATGTTTAGGGCAGAGCTCAAACTAATCACAAAACATAAACACCAATCCCACTGTAATGTTTTCATATCTTTGGGACTCTTCAAGTAATCTCACGGAGGAAATCTTGTTGAAACATCCTTGAATCATATTCACAGTAATGGCTTCAGTCCATGGATCCATAATAGGGCTTTTCCTTGTTTCCCTAGAAACAATGTTAATGAAAGCCACATGTAGGTTCTGTCACATCACATACTTGCTGTTGTATATTATCCATATTCCCTCTGCCAGCCTTGATTCTAATACATGCTGCTTCTTCTGAATAAGGCCAAAAAAGCAAAATACACTCTTGTGGGGAAAGATAAAGTTGGCAAAATCACAGAATCTTATTCAAGTGGCTATTTCCTTTGTAAACATAAGTAAAGGAAGAAGGCAAAGTACCAATTAGTGTAACCTTGGAACACTTGGGTAACTATCATTTACAAATCAGGATTTTTAATAACAAAATAACTTGAAAAGTCAAGGTCAGCATATTTTAATATAAAATAGGACTCATTATCTTTGAAATAATTAATATATCTCTTCTGAATTGAGCAAAAATAAATCTGCAGATACTTTGTGTAAATAATATTGTAATTTGAAGTTTCAGTGAGGAAAAATTCATAGATAGTTACCAGGTTTACTGGCAAATCTGTACATAGTCTTGATGGTACAAACTTACAGTATGACAAAAAGGTTATATTTGGAATAGTTAATTTATCTATTAAACACATTTTTTCCAAGACTATTAACAAAAGTAGATGAATTCCTGTCATAAATGAGAACTTGAATCATGATATATTCCCCAATGAAATCTTTGTATGTACTGTACATAGCTAAGGCAGGGGAATCAAATCTCTTCTAATAGATCACTGAAGTCACATAAAATTTATAAATAATGAAGTATCCGAAGCCACAATACAATAAATTACAAAGGAAATACATATGCATCTATGGTTTATAGATGGAATAATTTAAAAGGAACTTCTTAGTGTTCCTTTAATTAGAGCTTTTCCTTATTAATAAGTATGCTTAAGGGTAAATGTGCATTTTATATATTCATACTATCTCGGCATACTATTCAGACTTTAATAATTTAATAATATCCATATATTTTTTAAAAAATAGATTTATTTAATGGGTGCTATTTCCACAGTTTTTCAGTTTTATTGATGCATTATTAATATAAAACAATACATTGTTTTGAGAGTAGTACACTTCTTTGTCCACTAGCACTGTGAGGGAAAACTTTTCACTCCCACTTAGCTGTAGCTGCATGAAGAAATTGCACAACTTAATTTATATTCCAATCCTCTGGTATCTTCTTGCAAAGGCATGCAGAAATAAAAATTAAATGAAAAAATTAAAATGAGGCATACTTACTTCAACTGGGAACTTCAAAAGAATTCCTTTAAAGCTGGTTGAACTTGCTGTTTCTTTCAACCTGTATTTTACCTGTCAAATTACAGAATATGAAAAAAAATTCAATGATTAATTAACTGTCCAATGGTTATTAAGCTTTGTCAGCATGATGGCAGTAAAAAAATCCTACTTTGGGTCTAACTAACAAGCAATGGTATAAAGGTAGCTGATGGAAAAAAAAAACCAAACCAACCTGGAGACAGAAGTATGTTGATACTTTCAGTTAAGAGTCGTTTGTGATAAGATCTTTGTAATGATTGGTTTCCCCTTGAACAAACAAATATTTGTGAAACTGATAGAATGAAGAAAACACAATAGAAAAAGCCTCTGGCTCTTGGATATAATTTGACTAATTCAAGTTGCAGTTGGGCAGGATGTGATGAGCATTAACTGTAAATAAAAGCTTGGTGCTTTATTTAAAAGAATATTTTTTTCTCTAATTTTGGATTTCTGAACAAATAAGAATTCTTATTAACGTAAAAGGAATTTTATGGCTCTATTTCATTCAGTTAAATAAATGCAATTGGGTTTAGAAACACTGAGATGGCTGCCAAACTAGCATATTTAATTTTAAGATGGTTATTTTTTTATATGTGGCATAGTCTGATCAATTTTCATCTGCTTTTAATCAATGCTCAAATTTATTACTTGGGATCATTAAAAAAAATCTGCTTTCCCTGTACAGCAGTTCCAGCGTTTGAAATGGCATGAACATTGATTTGTTTCTACTTTTTTTACTGGATAAAGTCATCTTGTCCAAATTACTACTTTGTGGGGATGGTTTGTGCTGACAAATGACAGATACACAAAAAAGTCCTGGTTTACTTCTTCACTGCATTTTTTCTAATGACAAGTTCAGAAAAAAGGAATTCTTATCTTGATTTCTCTTTATTATGGCTACTGCACTGAGATAATGAATTTGCTAATCTAATAAGAACATGAATGTTGAAAGATTCTGCCTAATGAAGAAACAAATATTAACTTCAAGACAAACTGCATGGGTGTTAGCAGGTGAAGTACCGGCAGATAGGGAAAGAACTTAGACCAGCTGGAGTGCCTACCAGAAATACAATGTCCTTTGAATACGTACTTTGAATAATTTTCCTTGATAAACCAATCAACAAGTACAATGTTTTTTACTCATTTTTTAAATTGAGTTCTCTTTATCTAATTTACAACTTGTATGGAGAACAGATCAGATATTATGTTATGTTTATGCAGAAATATAGAGAATTCAAAAGTTCGCAAACTTTTAAACACTACTCTGCTGATCATTTAAAAAAGTAAGTGCCCACTTCTATACTCTTATTAACATTAAAATCCAGAATTTTCAAGCAGAAAACTCTGCTTCAGAAGAAGTAGGCAGAGTGTCTTTTTTTAAACTATCAATTATTTAGACTTATCTTTTTGGAAGTTAAAATGATAGGGTACAACTAATCTTTGATGGATGAATGAATCTATTTTTGTTTTTTTGTTTTTCATTCTGAACTGGAGGAATATACCTTTTTGAATTATATGGAACTTGCAATAAGAGAAGCAAATGAAATACAGGTAGTTGTTAATTGAGGTAATTAAAACATTCTCAAAAAAATACTTTCAAAAGTATTGACATTAAATTTACAACCAACTTCCTGACCATTTATAGCTGATAAATTAACACATTTCCAAAAGCAGAACACTTTTTTAGAGTTAAATTTCAATTTATGAAAGTATATTCTAAATGAATTATTTAGTTTTCAGCTCAAATGTTGGCTACATGCTATTGCTGAAGGTTTTATGGGTATTTTAAATAATTCTGTAAAAAATTTCATCTTTATTTGAATAATAGTATTTTGGGTTTATGTTCCATTATTTTCTAAATATACAAAGTGATCTTTGCTTATTGAGTCTAATCGGACCAAAACTCCTTCATTAAAGTGAAGTGGATGTTAAGTTAAAAACAATGTGACTATGCCACTTAGCAATGGCAATGCTAGCAGTGTCAGTTGTTAAGATTACACAAAGACCACATGGGTCATTAATTGAAGACTTCATATGACCACAACTTAGGACTTCCTGTCACCTTCCCCATTGGCATTGCTTATGGGAACCTGGCACAGAAAGTTGCAAATTGCAACAATGTGACTATGGGAAGCTGCAACATCCTAAATATAAGGTCCGGTTATAACATTCACTTGTTCAGTGCTGTGGTAAGTTTGCATGATTACTGAACAAATGGTCATTAAACAAAGACCCTCTGTGTTTCTGTTATTTAGGTTTACTTTTTCCTGAGATATAGACAGCAGTATCTATGTGAAGTGAGGAGAAAGCTCCTAAAAAGATGCTTTCAGATCTACTGGTCATAGCATTATCACATTTAAAGTCTACATTTACTGTTGTTTTAAGAATAAAATAGCTCTAATCAATGGATTGAGAGCCAGTTTGGTATAGTAGTTAGTGTAGTAGTAGTAGTAGTAGTAGTAGAAGTAGTAGTAAGGCACAAGGCTAGAAAGCAGGAGAGTGAGACTCCTCATCCTGCCTTAGGCATGAAGCAAGCTGGCTGTCTTTGGGCCAGTTGCTCTCTTTCAGTCCTAGGAAGGAAGCAGTGGCAAACCATTTCCAAAAATCTTGTCAAAAAAGATGCCCAAGCAGTCACCAAAAGTCAGTATTAGCTGACACAATAAATCAATAAACCGTGGATCAGAATTATGATATTGTCCAATGCATAAGGTTTTGGGTTTGTTCTCAGCATCATTAAGGAGCTCTGGTGGCTCAGTAGACTAAGGCAATTATTAACATCCACTTACATCTGCTGCCTGCAATTACTGCGAGTTCAAATCCCACCAGGCTCAAGGTTGACTCAGCCTTCCATCCTTTCTAAGGTAGGTAAAATGAGGACCCAGATTATGGGGGCAATAAGCTGACTTTGTATAAATATACAAAAGTATGAAGGCTATTGCTTAACGCACTGTAAGCCGCCCTGAGTCTCCGGAGAAGGGCGGCATATAAATCAAAATTTTTTTTTTAAAAAAGTGCCTTAACATTTATCAAGTGTACTTGGGAGTGCTCAGTCCGACTGCAGAAATGATTTTTCCCTTTGATCTGACAGGAGATCTGTTTACTGCCACAACTTAACAGCTTTGTTTCATCTTTCTTTCTACCAAGAGCAAATCACTAGATATTAAACATTTGTTCTTGGAAAAAGAAAACTGAATCTGTCTTAACTAATTTCAGGTTACAATGACATGTAAACTAAGAAAAGATATTCTTGTAATCATTAATTTAGAGAAAAGCATATGGCAATGATCCTTTGACAATCTTTTAATGGATCTTAAAAATACATTTTACACTTGAATTCTTATTTAATGTCAAGTCACACTAACTATAATTGCCAATATTTGTGTTTACTCTTTGGGGTAATATTGTAAGAACTCAGCCAGTTATAGTTATTCAGTAGATCATAATTAGGCAGATAATGACTTAGTGTTACTTTGCTGCTCTGTACTTTGCTACTCTTATATTTCTCAGATTTAGATAATAAGGCATGTTGGTCTGGAACATTACCAATCCTTTCCATATGCAGTAGGAGGTAGGTTATATTGGAGGGTGCCTCTGATTTTTTCTTTTAAATAATATACTTAAGAATACCTATACTTTGTACTGTTCCTGAGCTTGAAAATAGATTATTTGAACATAAATGCTTAGCATTTCAAGGATGCAAACAAACATTCACTGTATAGTAACTTTATGAATGACTATGAGAGTTCAGAGAGACTTCCATCCAAGTGTGCAATATCTGAAGTGTCAAAGTAGCTGGAAGATATCCAATAGTGCAAGTATGCATATGATATGAATATCATAATATCATATATGAATATCAGTTTATGAATATCATAAACTGAATTATCAGTAGCAGCCTATCAATCCATGGGTACCCTTTATCAAGTTTTTCTCTCTGTCAATCTATATAGATATGGATATAGAGATTATACACACTAAATATAATTAGCAGGTTAAAAGATCTGATAAAATGAGAATGATAAAACAATGAGGTAGCATGGGCATTTCCAAATCAATTTATCCTTCTGGAGTGATTTAATTTAACAAATTTATAAATGTATTCTCCACTAATCTGCACTGCTAATAAAATTCATTAATTTATATACAGTATAGTTACAGTCTATTTTTAAAATCCAGGAATAGTTGTATATATTTCAGTTTATCATATTAACTTGAAATATTTTTGATAATGAAATAATAAATGCTACTCTACAATAAAATCATACAAACATCAGCTATTTCATCTCAACTTATGAATCTGACATTCTAGAGTTTATTACAGGCATTTTTATCTATGAGTAAGGTCTATTGAACACAATATTGGTGGGCCACTCTCATGGCTTTTTGGAAGAGTTTTAAGACTTGACTTATCTGTAAACTTCCCTAATCCAGATGCTAGAACTTGCAGATGATAATCATATTCCATAGTCCTCTAGAGAAACGATACAACTGTGGTGCTAACAGCCATACAATATTAAGAAAATTTTCTTTTTCTTTAATCTTAATAATATTTATTTGCTCCATATCTATCTGTCTGTCTATTTTATTTATATGGCCACCTATCTCACAACAAGTGACTCTAGGCAGTATATATATTGTCTGCATCTTTTCAGATAAATGTTTGTCGATTTAGTATATCTCCATAGGTAGTTCATGAGAAAAAATGAAGGTGATAATACAGTACTATGCCTGCTGCCTTGAGCTCCTACAGAAAGGGTTGAATATAAATGCAACAAATAAATAAAAATTGAAAAAAACATTTAGTTTTAAATCAATACAGTATATTGTTCCATGTATACAATATAAAAATGTGTAAAAACTTTGCCCAATTGGAATATTGCAATGCACCCTACATGAGGCTACCCTTGAAAAGTATGCAGAAGCAGCTGCACAAGCCATATTGGTGCCCAAAGATCACATATAACACCTTTGCTTGCAAACTGCGGGTGTCAGTTTGCATCCAGGTCCAATTTATACATGTTAGTTAGGTGTACAGCTATAAAGTTCTACATGGCATAGTGCCAGGCTACCTATAGAACTGGCTTCGCCCCATCACAGCAGCCTAACCCACTTGTTCAGGCAGGGAAGGTATACCGTAGACCAGTGGTAGTCAACCTGGTCCCTACTGCCCACTAGTGGGCGTTCCAGCTTTCATGGTGGGCGGTAGGGGTTTTGTCCCTACTTTATAAATCACCATTACTGTGGAACCGGTGGGCGGTTAGAAAATTTTACTACTAACAGAGATACAAAAGTGGGCGATAGGTATAAAAAGGTTGACTACCCCTGTGTAGACCCTGTCTGGTGGGGGCCTAGGAAGAGAGCCTTCTCCACCACTGCCTACACTTTATGGAATATCCTGGCCCCAGAGGTGAGGAAAGCCCTCAATCTGTTGCCCTTCCACAAAGCAGTCAAAACTTGCCTCTGTGCCTTGTATGGAAACTAAGGCCAACACAACTGTGGGGTTGGCTGGACCAATGTGACTTCCTCCACCTGTATTAACAACTGCTAATTCCATCATGGAATCTTTCATCATTTGAAATTTTTTGTTATTTTTATAACTTTAACACTTTTTAATCTTAACTTATGATTTTAATCTTAATTTTATTGATTATATTCTACACTGCCCAGAATCCTTCTGTGAGGAAGATCGGTGGTTAAGAAATATGAAATATAAATAAATGTTACTGATTAGAGATAGATAGACAGATAGATAGATAAACACAATTCAAAGTGGACTGACAATGTCTCCTCAAATGGTGACGTAATGTTTGCAACCAAATTTCCAAGCTTGGAGCTCAGAACAAGTTAAGATAGATAGATAGACAGATAGATAGATAGATGTTACAGGGATATTTTGCCACAATAAAGCCCACAATTGTTGCTGTTGATAAAACTGTAGTTATATCAGAACAATACAGTGCAAACAAACATACCTCTACCTCTATACAGGGATATAAAACTCGCAACCTGGATGCGTCATGTGTTGGTCACGCCCACCACTGGTGTAGTGAAGGGAAAAAAGTTGCAATACATCATGTGACAATATGTCGTCGCAAGTTTGACACCCCTGTGGTAGGGGACCACAAACCACATAGTTGGAAAGAGATCAGAGTAGCAAACAGGTTGTTCATTTGATTTGTTTTTCTGAGACTGAAGAAACTACAGCAGTGATGGTTAACCTTTTTGGTGCTGAGTGCCCAAAGCGCATGTGCGTGTGAATGCAGGAGCGTGTGCATGAACCCCCAAAATGCAATGTGAGCGCCCCCTCCCCCATGCATGTATGCATGTCCCCCGTGCATACCCCTCGCCCCCTGCCCCATTTTGGCTTCTAGGTTGGTGCAGGCGGCTTTCCAGGCCCAAAATGGGGCGTGGGAGGTGCACATGCACAAAACCCCAAATTGCAATGCGAAAGTCCCCAGCGCATGCACACACCCCTCTCATGCGCCCCAACCCCGTGCATGCGCGGCAGAGACCAGAAGACCAGCGGGAAGCGTGCACACCTGCGCAGGGGAGCTGGGCTGGGGTGACAGCTGGCGTGCCTGTAGAGAGGGCTCTGCATACCACCTGTGCACACATGCCATAGGTTCGCCATCACAGAACTAGAGTAAGGGCAACTACTTCCTGTTACTAAAAAAACATGGACTGTTGCTGAAATTGCCAGGCATTAAACACAACATCACCTATATTCAGACATGCTGAAGTGATCTTTGTAAATTTTGTTTTTAGGCAAAAATAGGGTTAAATAAAAAAAGGTCAGAACGCACAATTAAAAACATCAAATCTCATACCTATATGGTTATCGTCAGTGCTAACAGAACAGCCATAAACATGCCTACAACTACAGAGGCAAAGACCACTCTGCTCCATAAATTTTGGTCCACCAAAATAAAATTTGGGATTGTTGTTCCTGTTTCCTTAAGAAGAACCGTGGATTTTGTACGCAGGCAGGCCACAATCTCTGCAAATTAAACCAAGGGTTTTCCCTCAATGCTTTATCTTTTTGCAGCAACAAAGAGCAATGCACCTTAGTTTGAAGGAAACTCTTTGCCAAGTTGTAAAGGTCAAGGAGTGGCAGTTTATTCTGAGTCAGGATATTCCCCGGGACCTGTTTTTGAGTGCTAAAGGTGATTCGGAGAAAACCATAAAACGCTGTGTAAGCGTTGAATCGGAGGTCAGCGCTTAATGAAGCACGGGTCCTGGGCAAAGTAATTTGGAAGGATATTTGCCCTTGGGTGCTGCCGAGAATGACATGGGGAAAGAAAGTAGGAGCCCACCCCCCTTCTCTTTTTAGGCAGCTTGGCTCTCTGCTTCTGCCCAAAGGCTCTCCAAAGCCTCTCGCCCCAACAGCTACGTGCGGAAAGCAGCGTCGTCCTCCTTGAGGCCTCTTGAAAAGCTCGTTTCCCGCGTCTCCTCCGAGGCGCCTCTCTCCAATGGGAGCTGAACCCACTGCGGAAAAGGGGGGCAAGGAGAAGCGACTGCTCCCGTCACCCTCTCTCAGTCTCCGGCACCAACGAAGCCCGCCCTTTTACGGCTCAGCTCCGCCCTCTTCGGCCCGTTATAGTGCGTGAGGGGGCGGGAGCGCCTGAGAGTCCAGGGCTGGTGAGCGCCTGGGGGGAGAGAAGCGCCGCGTGTCTGGGTGGCTTCGTGCAACAGGTATGGCTTGGCTTGGCTTGGCTTGGCTGGGCTGGTTTAGCCGGCCAAGCGGGCGGGTGGACGGACTGACCGACCCACCGGTCTACAGGGAGAGATTCTCCTAGTAGATTCCCTGGAGCCAGTTCCACGTGGCGGCAGAAGACCAGAAGGAAGCCCCAAAGGCGGTGGGGATTTCTCCCATGAGAGCTCTTTTTGGCTCCCCGGAGATTACAACAATGAAGGGAGATGGAGGAGGATGGAGAAATAAGGGGAGAGGGCCGAAAAGGGAGGGGGATGCCGGCAAGGGCCGTGGGAGGCGGGTTCGCCCCCCCCCCCACTCGCCGGCGTTTAAATAAATAAATAAATAGCCGTTTTCCCGGCAATTTACTAATAAGGTCAGCAGGCCCGGGATGGGCGGCCATCGTGCCACGAGGGGCCCGTTGGACTCATTCCTTCAAGGATGATCGTGAGATGCTTTTTAACGGCTGGGTATTTGGGTTTGGGCCATTCGGTAACTAATAATGATCCTAATCGTGATCATTGTGGGAGTCCTGGGGATGATCGGATCCGTCTTGTTTTTAAATCCAGTACATGTTGGAGGCGGAGGAAGGAGGACCGATGGGGTGAACGAATGCTCATTTCAAAAAGCTTCGGTTGTGTGGGCTTCGTCAGCGCACGAGCCTTGTGGGTTTGCAAGCCGTTTAAGTTACAGGCGCCGCGATTTCCTTCCTTGCACGTGTGCCTCTCAGTATTTAAATAATTCATTTCCCCTTATAAAGGTGCCGGATGATTTGTCAGTTTTTCTTTATACTGGAATTGTTTTGTGTTACTGTATTGTTCTGAAGTATTCTAGGATCCCATTCGTCCAATGCATCCCTTAGAGGTTTTATGGATAATGCAGACAATCCATACTTAAAGTGCTTGCAGAAATTTGCTAAATGAACTGTTGTCATTTTACAAACATTAAGGTAATACGAGACAATAAATGGAAGTAATGTATCCATCCGGCTGATGAGCAGTGTGTGTGAAGCGCACTAAAGTCTAGCCAGTGTTTACATAGTGTGGAATGTAGAGGTATAATGGTACTTGCGATAAGGAGTGAATGAAATTCTTAATAGGTACCAGAACAGTTCACAAATTTGGTACAAACAAAGCAAAAACATTGCTTTTTGAATTCATTCTGTCTAATTTTAGAAAAAGAACAAAATTTATGGCAGTAAATCTATGTCTTTTTCTTGGGGGAGGACATAAGTATTACAAAATGGATGGGAGAAAAATAACTTACTGTTTACTGTCTTTTTAACAATGAGCTTTAAAGGGTGCTGATATATAAGATGCTGAAATGAATTTAAGTATATGAACAATTATCCTCTTATTTTCTTTAATTCCAAATATGCTCTTTAGTTAAAACTCTGAATAAATAACATTTCATTCTAAGCTTCCTGATACTTTTTTTCAAATCAAGACTTTCAGTTACAGTTCTGAGTACATTGCAACAAACTAATATTTGAATTGCAAGCACTGAAATAGATTTCCCAAATAGATATGTAGATAATTTGCCTAATCTGGAGTCTATGTAAGCCTCAGTTCTATATAATGAAACTACTATGTATTTCTACGATTTCCATGTTATTATTTTCTGAAATGTTTTTAGCAAAAGATAAATTTGCAATCGTATGGGAACTTTCATCATTTAAGTATTAGATTGGGTTCTAATTCTATCATTCTTCTTTGTCCTACTCAAAAGGAAAAAAAGTTTCTGTGAATTATTTCATTGTGTATTGATAATGCAGGTGTGCACTTCTGTGCTGTGATGATTATCTAACGACTGTTTATTTTTAGGACCATCACTTATCATGTGTGACTTGGTTGTGGCTACAGTTGAGTTGAAACTCTTCTATAAAAATAACTCAGTTACAATAGAATGAATTATGAAGTGTCACTAGAAAAAAGTTGCTGGGAATACAATGAATAAAATTTGCTTTTTGTCAGTGTTAAATTTTAATACTCTAGAGTAATAGTCATTATAAACTATATTCTAGGACAAGGGGTCTTGTATTTAGCTCTTCAGTGTTTATTTAAAAAATTATACAAATGTGCTAGTATATTTCGCATTCATGTAGTATGTTTACTTATAAGTTTTTTTCTTTCAGCAGATCTTGACTAGATTTTTCTTCTATAATGGCGGAGGATTTAATTGGAGGAAAACTATATAGTAGCATGACAAAATTGAATACTGTAAAATAAATTTCCTTATGTTGAGGCTTATATTTGGAAATTTGCTGGTTCAACAAAATAACTACATATTGTAAATCATCACTGACTTTAGCCACTTAAGACATGGCATGTATTTTTCTTTCTCCATATGTATTACTGAATGATTTCTGTGCATTTTCTGTGATCAAGAATATGTTGGAAGATATGAGGAGTTGCAATCCCATTTCTAGTTGATTAGGAAGGAAATAAAGTTTTCAAAAATGAAAACAATGAAGTATTAAAATTGCATAATGCTTGAATCTGGTAATTTTTACAGATTTCAGATATCTATACCATTAGGTTACAGTATTTAGTGTCATTTATCTAATGTGGACAATATTTTGGGGAAGAATGATGAAACTGGTAAAGAAAAAAAAGCAGCTTTACTTTACTTAAGTTTTTATAAGCTTTCTTCTACTGTCCCAGTACTGTTTATTACTTTGTGGCTACAAATGTGCTTCTGCCAAAAAATGTTTCAGTTTTTACTTCAGCTCGAGTCCAGTCCAGTACTTTTTTGCATGTTTACTTAGAAGACTTATGTAAAACTACATTTTAACAGAACTTGTTTACATGTAAAGGCCCAGTTGCATTTTAATTTGTAGCCAGTTTTGATTGATGATAGAAAGCTAAGTAGTCTCCTAGCCCACTAGGCTACTGCTTGGCTGGGAAACCACCAGAAAAATCCGAAGGCTGTAATCTAAATTGGGAAGTTAAAAAAAAAAGGGGTGGGGTGGGGGAGAATGGACAAACTACTTATAAATTCTCAAGAAAACTAAATGGTATATCTATGAAATCATCAGATACCAATTTGCTTCAAAGAAGAGATGTAAATATCCTGTTTCCCCCAAAATAAGACATCCCCTGATAATAAGCCCAATCAGGCTTTTGAGCCCATGGCAATAAGACCAAGCGCTTATCTCAGGCTTCAAAAAAATATAAGACAGGATCTTATTTTGGGGGAAACACAGGTATTAGACTGCACTTTTACAGAGTATATGCAAATCAGGTGTAGCTTTTAATAATGAGCCATGCTCATTCAAGCTAACTCAAGATAGAATTGAATCTGAATTGCATATTACTTTGGATTTTTGAATCATATCCTTTAAGGATGTGTATGCTTTTGTATGTGAAATAACAGGAATTCAAAAAAAAACCTATTTCTGATTTATTTGCATTATTGTTGGTAATACCATGAAAACTTTAATACCCTAACAATTATTTTTCAATATTTGGCAAAGCTATTTGAAATTTGTGATAAAAACGGGTGTTGATTGCAATGTTCTTCTCATTATAACTTCTCAGCTTTTGTTCCATATTGCCCAAGAAAAAAAAATCACTGCATATTTTCTGTATGTGTACAGAAAATTTGTGTGTACACTTTCCATCTCAGAGTCATAGTTTTAATTTTGCATTCCCCCCATCATAATGCTGAATATCTGCAGTTATACTAATTCATCGAATATATATTACTTGACTTACAACCAAGAATTTATGTTGCTAAATGAGAAATGTGTTAAGTGAGTTTTGCCCCATTTTATGACTTTCATTGCAACATTTGTTAAATGAATCACTGCAATTGTTACATCAGTGACATGGTTGTTAAGTGAATCTGGCTTCCCCATTAAATATTTGCTGGTCAGAAGGTTGCAAAAAATGATCACGTGAGCCCCAAGACACTGCAACTATCATAAATATGAACCAGTTGTCAAGCATCCAAATGTAAATTATGGGATCATGGGGATGGTGCAATGGTCATAAAATGGTCATAAGTCACTTTTTTTTAGTGTGGTTGTAACTTCAAATGGTCACCAAATGAACTGTTGTAAGCCAAGGACTACCTATAATAGTTTAGTTGTGATAGCTACCGGTAATAGCTGTGGATTAGTGAAACAATGCCAGTGGTCCCCAACCTTTTGGGCATCAGGGATTAGTTCTGTGGAGAAGGGTTCTCCCCCCACCCCACCCCCGGGCAAACCAGAAGGGGCGTGGTTGTGTCTGCTGCCTGCATTCCACAAATGGGGCTTTGCTTGTTTGCATGGCCCAGTTGCTGGCATGCCCAGGCCTGGTGTTAGGCCATGGACTGGGAGTTGGGGGGCCCTGCTCTATGCAAAACATTACTAGAAAACTTTAATGAGATGCCTATAGTGATCAGGCACAAGAGAGTAGTAACTAGAAAGAATTTGAATCAGATTTAAAAGGGAATGTTCATTGCTCTATATTAAGATGCCTCCTTTTCTGAAGAAAAGAAAATCAGGAAGTGTACTCCCAAACACAGACGATCTGTACAGAACTTAACATGTCGGAGATACATGAATATTTCATCATTTTCTTGGCTAGCATGAGTGCAAGGGCTGAAAAGAGAACGAGAGATTAACTTTCATGCTGCTTTTCTGGTAATTTTTTCCCCAAACATCACAAATACACTTGGCAATTGACATTTTGAGAATCAGTTCAAAAAGACACTTGGGTCTTTTATAATTTGCACTATTGTAGAAGAATACTGTAATGAGTATTTAGATCAGAAAGACAGTTCAGGAAATGTAAGAACTTGATTTGAATAGTTCCTTTGCAATGGCAATACATTAGAAAAGATGTTGGGACAGTGAAGAAAGAACTGAACAATTTCTTTTCCTATTCACTTCTTCTTGGACTGCTGTTGTGCTCTTATTTCTGAGCCAATGTGCAAAGGATACACTGAATGCTTAAGCTTAAGTACTTAAACATTGAATTTTATCTTCAATTCAATTCAAATCTGTTTGGTGGTCAGGGTGGGGACTTGCATTCTGATAATTAGGACTGCATTCTAAAAATGCTTTATAATCCTGCTCAAGATTTCCATGCTTGAATGCTTCTGTTCTACTTGCTTCCTGTTCCTCAATCTCATCTCATGTTTCATAGCTAATTTGTTTGAGGGTTGTAAGGAATGTTTGTGAATAAATAATAGCACAAGTCTAGATCACAGAATCATATTAAGTGAGCAAGGTTCCTTGTTTCATAAGTTATTTTGCAAATTATTTTTCGTAAATGATTTGACAAATTATTGAATCCTGCTATTAAAATCCTTTTTTATATATTTGCCTATTTTCCATTTCCATCCATATTATTTTATTTAAGTATACTCATATTATATACTGCTGACAGTATTTAGGCTATATCCTACAATGTAGTAACTACTGTATTTAGATGATGGTCTACTAATTTGCTAATGTTCTGAACTTGAAACAAAATATCATTTTGTGCATTTTACTTCCACAAAGACTACCGTAATTTTCCTGATTGGAAAGCCTAATTTCAAAGTTTCTTAAAACCAAAATGAATGACCAATTAAATGAGTGATTTGATAAATTCTAGGATATTCAAGAATAAATAATTCTGGAACTGACAACCTATGTCAAATAATGAATTGAACCAGTGTTCAGTTTGAACTATTAGAATTTAGACCTTGTTGGATAGAGAAATCTTGTTGATTAAACGTATGTTGATATTCTGTCTTATCATCTGTAAACTACAGGACATTTGTCTGAAAGAATAGAATGTGAATGCCCTATGCTGATTCTGCTACTTGAGAGATAAACTCTGTCAGTTCTAATTAAAACCAAGCTATGCAAACATTATAGGAGATAAGTAGAAACAATTTAAGAGATAGCAATGGATGATTCTACATTATTTTTACCATTACACAGCAAAATAATGAGTTTTGAGACTCACATGTATTTTTCATACAAATATACAAACTTGGGATAGATAGACAAGCTGTAAAATAATTTTGTTTTAAAAATAAAACAAAATTCACACAGAATTTTGTCTCCATGGAAGTATGTGCAGCTCCCACCCTCCCGGCATTTTATAATGTCAAAACAATCTTACTCTGAGATGTCTGTCAGGCTGGAAATAATGAGTGCTTTTATTCATGCTCTGTTTTAACCTTTTTATTGGAAATTCTGTTACAATACCTTAAATGTATTTTTCCAGATATTCCCTATTGCATCCCATGCTGTTATTATTTAAACCAGTATTTGATATGGATAAATTCCAAATGCACAGTATCAGTTGCTGTATTGATTTATTTAACATGTATCTCATACTTACTGTTTTTTACAATAAATCAAGGCAGCAAACATATTCAACACAACTTCTTTCTCCCTGTTTTCCCTACGACAACCATCCTGTGAGGTGAGTTGGGCTGAGAGAGAGTGATTGGCCATGGTCACCCAGCTGGCTTTCATAACGTGGGACTAGAACTCACAGTCTCTGGCTTTCTAGGCTGGTTCCTCAACCACCAGACCAGACTGACTCTCTCTATCCTATTTTAATTAACTAACTTTTGATATACGGTAACTTCGAACGTTACAGTAATTTTGGTAGCATGAGAGAATTAATTCATATGACTTCAGCATTCTTTATAATGTGGCCCAAATCAGTTTGTTTGCTGCTCCAAACATACTGCATGTTTACACTTTATTTTATTTATAAGATACATTTAGATCCTGCAGTTACTGTTAAAGCAGCTTTCCCCAAACTAGATGGTCTTCAGATGAATGGACTTGGTCTCTGAGAGTTGGCCATAGCTATGTAAGTCCTGCCTATGTACATCTTTGCTCAAATCATGAATTCCCAATTGTCTGTCCCAACTTCTGTGCTTTTCAGCATTTTTGGCAGTAATTTGGATGAGGTTGAAGGGATGTTTACACATTTGTTGGGGACACTAAACTGGAAGAGGCTACCTAGAGAGGAGACTTAAAACTTTTGAGGCATAATTCATTCCACATTCAAGGAATAATGTGTGCAGAAATGAATAAAATAGAATTTAACAGGAAATGTAAAGATCTATATCTGGGTGGGAAAAATGTAAGATGGAAATACTTAGGAATGGAGAGAAAATCCTGGTAGAGATAAGCTTTTTTATTTTTGTTTCATTTTAGAATGAAGTTTGTTGGCATTTATTCTTATTAAGAATTTTCTTCTTTAAGTGCTTAAATAAAAAGTATTACTTACTTTCCAGGTTTTTTTTTCAACTGATCCAATTATCAGAAGTCTTGAATGTTTTTGTTTTTTTTAGTATTTAATAGAAAGCAAGGTGTCACAGTTCCATTTGGAAAGTGCACATGGACTGATAAAAGACATTTTAAGAATTCTGATCTTTGGTATAAACTAGTTTTGGTTAGTAGAACTTGGTAATTAGTTTGTAAAAAGAAAAACTGTTTTACAGTAGGAAGATAAATTTGTTACTGAATAATGTGTTTTAAATATAGTTTGCAGTAGGTCTGATACTGCTGAATTGGTATATTGTAAACATTTAGTGTAATGTCATAGTGCAATTCCTACCATTAAGCTTTCTACCCAATTTGGACATTAAACTGACTCCATTGGATTTTATAGCTTGAGATAAAACAGAATGTGCCTATTTATATCCTTAAATCCTTTGTAAGAAAAAAATAGACGTCTTCTAACACAAATTCTTTGTAACTCTTGGACTGCTGAAATGGAATAAGGATAACGGATTTAAGCTTGCTGATTTATTCTCATTCATTTATGTAATACACCTCTCAGAGGATCTAACAATGTATGACACAATCAAAATATACTAGTATTGCATAGGAAATACCAATCACTTAATTAAAAAGAACACACTGCTCACAAAACATAAGTCTTTCCTCCTTATAGTATGACAACCAGTGGTGAAATCCTCCGCGGATTGCCACCAGTTTGCTGCCTGTGCATGCATGGTGCATGCCAAACATGTGCTACATGTGTGCATGCACAGTGTTCACCAAAAGCACGCTAGGTGTGTGCATGCACAATGCGCACCAAACGCATGCTTTGTGCAGAAAAATAGGTTTGAGAAAGGAAGTAGAACAGCGAGGGGTGGGGAAACAGCTGTGCCGCCTGATTTAGCTTTGCTAGAAAGAAGGATTTCATGCTTTCTAGCGAATATAAACTGCGCGGCACAGCTGATTGTTGAAAATACCGGTTTGGATGAACCGGTAGCTTTTCTTAACTACCTGTTTGCCTGAACCAGTAGTTTTTATCACCTGAAAAGGACGAACCAGTAGCATTTCACCCCTGATGACAACATATAAAAAATGAATAAATTGATTATTTGTCACAAATAATATGATGACAAATATGAAATGTAAATGGGCCCTGACTTTGCAATAAAACATGAGGAGGGACTTAGGACAATAAACTTGATCCCCCCCCTTTTTTTTATTTAGTTTAGTTGTAACCTAGCTATAGATATTCCAGGTTCAAAATGTTCCTTCATTATACCCGGAAATGAGAAATTGCACATATCAATTTGTAACATACTGGGATTTTTCCTGATCACTGGAGATTCACCAATAGAAAAATGAGGGTTAAGATTTCTCCTGTCTCTTCTCTTCCTTCAGTCTTCACTGAAACAACCTCAACTTAATGATTCCGTGTTCTCAGGGATGCTTTTTTGTATGATCCTAGCCAGGAATAGGCAGGTGACATCAAAGTAAGTTTACATGAAAAATCACCATTAATAGTGAGAAAAAGAAGCTGTTCCAATGTGAGAGATTGTGAGGAGGCCAAGAAAAAATTATAAGGAGCTCTTAGATATAAACAGTCTGAGTTTCAGAAATCCTGGCAGGAAGAGGTTCAAAAGTTTAAAAGAGACTCCACCTTGAAGAGCTCATAATAAAATAGATCTGGATATTCCTATTGAAATATATAGAGTCATAGGGCTGGAAGGGACCTTGAAGTGTTTTTAGTCCAATCACACCTGCCCAAGACCAACTGCATATCCATCTGGTAAATAGTACTGCTTATCCCACATCTTACCAAGAAATAAGCTGTGGTTTATCAAATGCATTACTGAAATCTAAGTATAATATATCTACAGCATTTCATTGATCTACTAATTTAGTCACTTTATCAAAGAATGCAATAGGTTTTGTTTAGCATGACCTGTTCTTAACAAAATCATGCTGGCTTCTATTAATCACCTTGTTCATTTCCAGGTGCTCACAAATCTGCTACTTTATTGCCTTTTCCAGGATTTTCCCAGATACTGATGTCAAGCTGATTGGTCTATAATTTCCTGGGTCCATTTTTCTTTAATTCCAATCATGGGTTCCATCCCACCAAGTTTCAGTAATACAACAATATCATACCTGCCCCTCATGTATGAGGACTTCGTTTCTCTCTTTGTTCCCTGTACATTGAGCATTTAGGCATCTCAGCCCTTACTGGCTGATCTTATTTGTTACATTTCCTGTTTAGTATCTGAATGCCCTTGCCTTTTTACCACTTCCTTCCTTGTCAGATTTGTTTTTTGGGAGACTATGCTTTGGGATTGATTCTAGAAATTTTTACAGGTTATGATGATCATAGCACTGAACTCATGCATTTACTACCACTTCCACCACAGAATATGCTATAGCGGTTCCATCAATAACAGACAATTCAAAGCAAGGTCATCCAATACCTGCATAGGCAGTTGGCACAGACAGTTTGGAACACACAGTGCCACTCAGGGATCATATGAGCACAGAACCTAGCCTAATGGGGTAGACAGCTTATTTCCAAATCAGGTTTGGGCAAGGAAAGGAGCATGGTCCTGTTCCAAGTCAGTTCTGCCTGTCAGCCATCTGGAAATTATGATGGTGTAACTAGCCTGGAAAACACTGTCAGAGTGTAGACTTGCAGGACAGATGTTGTAACAAATTCCCGTATAAATCATTAGGGAAATTCTAAGAGCCTTCAGAGGGAGACCAAACACAGGAGGGAAAAACAAGCTACCCATATTGGTAAAATGCATACATTTTAGTTCCTAAAGCAGCAAACTGCTTAAGTCACCAATATCTGCTCCAGTTACAGTGCTTCAGACATTCAGTGATTTTAACAGCAAGTGAAGTCCTTTTTCTAATTTCAAGACAGCTATAGCAGTTAGGAACAATTCCTTTTGACACTGGTTGAAAGGATTGCTCTTTTGTGCGGCCACATTTTCCAACACTATCCAAGATGATGAGCAAGATAAGCTGCTCAACACCCAGATAATTCAAATTGTGCATTCTGTGAAGGTGACACCCATGGCATTTTCCAAAACATCCTGTCTCAGAATATCAGGCTATTCTATTTTTATTTATTTTTTATTGTCATATTTATATGCCGCCCTTCTCCCAAAGGACTTGGGGCGGCTCATAGAATAAACAATCCTACAATAAATAGAATTAAAATGTTACAATCCCATTTAAAACCCCACATCCCCAGATTAAGATGCACGGCGGATCAGGGAATTTGCTGAAAAAGCCATGTCTCTAGGTCAGCACGGAAGGTGCGGAGGTCCGTAATATAGTAAGTATTTTCATACTTACTATAGCTATATTGGCAACCTAATACAGGTTGCCAATATCGACTTATGATCACAATTGAGCTCAAAAATTCTGTTGCCAAGTGAGACAGTTGTTTAAGTTAAATTGCAGACAGCTGCCTGCAATTATTGCAGGTTCAAATCTCACCAAGGCTCAAGGTTGACTCAGCCTTCCATCCTTTCTAAGGTAGGTAAATTGAGGACCCAGTTTGTGGGGGCAATAAGCTGACTTTGTATAAATATACAAAAGTATGAAGGCTATTGCTTAGCGCATTGTAAGCCGCCCTGAGTCTCTGGAGAAGGGCGGCATATAAATAAAAAAAAAAAAAAAAAGTGAATTTTGCCCCATTTTACAACCTTTCTTGGCATAGTTGTTAAGTGATCGCTACAGTTGTTAAGGTAATAACACAGTTGTTAAATAAATCTGCTTTTCCCATTGATGTTGCTTGTCACAGGGTTGCAGAAGGTGATCACATGACCCTGGTACACTACAACCATCATAAACATGAATCAGTTGCCGAGCATCTGAATTTTGATCACATGACCATGGGGATGCTGCAATGGTCATAAGTCTGAAAAATGGTCATAAGTCACTTTTTTCACTGCCATTGTAACTTTAAACAGTCACTAAATGAATTGTAAATTGAGGACTACCTGTAGAGCAATTCCAGTGCATGGATTTTTCAGATTCAATGTCAGAGACCATTTAACCACCATCTGGCATCACTTGACATGTCTTTAAATGGTATAAAAGCAGAAATGTGGCACTGACAGCTGGTAGTCAACCCTATGCTTGTAGTCCTCAGGTTATGACGTGAATTGGGACCAGAATTTCCATCACCAAGCAGTGCATTTAGGAAGCACAATATCACATTACTGCATTGCTTAGCATCAGAAATCTCAGCAGTCCTAGGTCATTAAGATAGCATCCCATGTGACTGCTATGTGGGAAGAGATAGGAGTCCCAAGCAAACAGCTGTAGGTGAGAGATGGGTACCATAGATAGGTATTGGGCAAGCAGGCAGAAAAGCAGTGGGGGTAACTTGCAACCCCCGCTGGATTCCCATTGACTTTGCCTGTGGAAAGCTGGCAGAGAAGGTCACAAATAGCAATCCCATAACTGTGGGACACTGCAACCATTGTAATTATAAATTGATTTCCAAACTCCCGAATTGCAATCATATGACAACAGAGATGCTACAGTAGCCACAGTTTCTCAAACCAATTGTAAGTCTCACTTATTCAACAATATTATAACTTTGAATGTCACTGAACAAGCGGTCTAGTGTAGCCTCAATTGTACAGTCTGTATTATTAAGGCTGCATAAGACAGTTGATTTTTGGAGATTAGAAACAATTCAGACCTGCTGAGTACTGAGTACTGAGTACTGATTTGTTAGTATCACACTCATTGGCAGTGATTCACAGTCTGGCGTAACTTCAAATAGTCACTAAATGACAAGCCGTATTGTGGAGGATTGCTTTTACTAAAAGACTTCAAAAGGAAACTAGTGAATCTACTGATGATATATATTTATTATACTGCCTTTTGATTTACACTTACATTCTGGGAAAAAAAGTTCACTTCTCTGAGTTGAAGTGGAGCATTAACTTTGCATTTCCTATTGCTACCTTTTATCATAATGCCAACTCTTATCATAATCTTATCTTAACAAACACTTGGCTTTAGTTAGTTTGCTCCTGGCATGTATGGAATCAAATTTTCAAACTCTAAAAGGGTGAGGGAGTTAAACAACTATATCTCCCTCACCCCTTTAGAGATTGAAAATCTGATTTTCAAGTGCAGCATTCCAGGGTTTTGTTCAGCCTTTATCTTTTTGATTGGGAAAAGCCAAGGGAAGAACAGAGCTGGGATGCAAGTCAATTCTTGGCATTACTTGTGAAAAGTCCTGGCATGAATAGGAGAGATTTTGTGGATTTATGCATCCCAGGATATTACAGTGCCAGGAAAGAAGTCTGGGGAATGAACTTTTCTCTGATTCTGTTTTATGCCTAAGTATTAAACAGATAGCAACAAAAAGTAGACAATTACACAATGTAAATTTGCTACACAATTATTTTTGTTTAAACTTCTAAGATTTGAATCTGCCATTTACAAGAAATTAAAGAAACATTACAACAAATTTTTAGGTGCAGACTCGCTAGGAGTGTTAACTGTACATAGTCACTAAGAGTCAAACACCAAGTATTATTTTTCTTATGGTTTGTTACATTGTCAGCCAAATTTTTAGACTTGATTTGGCATTTTTATCCATCTATCAGATCAATAACATTGTTATAACCAATGTTTCCCCCAAAATAAGACCTGGTTTTATTTTCTTTTGGGGCTCTAAATAAGCACTAGGGCTTATTTTCAGGGAGTATCTCTCTCCCCCCCCATTGACAGTAGACCCACTTCTGCTTACTCACAACTGCAATAGCGCAGGAAGCCAAGCGACATGCTGGTCCTTCGTTGGTGAGGCAGGGGGTGGAGTTGCCCCACACGCCCTCCACCGGCTTACCTCAGGCCCCAGCAGCCAGGGCATCCACACCCTGACACAGCGGCGGCAGCACACCACTCAGTCTCCATTGCAGCTGCGAGCAAGCAGAAGAAGTGGGGCGGAAACCATGTGGGCTCCTGCTGCACATAGCTGCCGGTGCTCAATGAGACAAGGCACTTGTGCGGGCATGGATGGCCTGGCTGTGGGGGCCCTGAGGTAAGCTAGTGCGTGGGGCGGCTCCTCCCCTGGTGGCCACAGCACCATGAGCAACCAGATGAAATGGGTGGGCAGCCGGCTGCGTAGGCTGATTTTGGGGGGGGATAGGGCTTATATTAAGTGCAAATGTAAAACATTCTAGGGCTTATTTTCAGGTCTTATTTGGGGGGAAACGGTATTAACAAGAGTTTTTGTGATGCTGCAAGTTTCTGTCTCCCTATCTTGAGGAACTTTTAATTACTGAAAACAGCTAGATTGTTTAAAATAAGCCATAGTTCAATGCAATCTAAACATGCTAGACTATTTCACATTGTGCAAACCCAAAATCAAAGAAACCACATGCTTGTTTAGCATGCAAGTTATATTTATCCACTCATACTTTAAAACTGTTTTTTCTAAGTAGTCATTGTAATTATTAATGACAATTTATTCAGACTACAAAGAGAAACCAGGCTTAAACAGAAGCAAAATTATTCTAACTATTCTTAGCCAAGATGAGAAAGGGTAAAATACGTAAGTGCCAAAATACGTTCTAGTTCCTCCACATTGAATTAAACTATGCTTTAACATGAAGAACAAATGTAACCATGCTTTTCCTCAACATGTTGCTTAAGAGCTGTTCAGGCTGCCACCAGATTCCATATTTCTCTTTCTCTGAATAGAATTTATTCAGCCATCATCTTTCTCTGCCAATATCTTGTCTCTGGCAACTAATTTTCAGTCTAGTAAGGAATAGGATTTTTGCTGCATCATTTTGATTAATCACTGTTAATTACTATATACTGTATATGTATAACATGTTTTAATTCCTACACATAGCTGACAGTTGTAAATTCAACTGCCAAGCACGTCTGACACGTAGCAGCAGTGTTTTCCAGTCACGTGGAAATTGCACAATTGACTTTGAAACAACTTTGTATGTGTATCAGGCTGATTAAACTTAGGACTTTCTTTTTCATTTTATATTTGAAAAGAATATGATTCCCCCCCCCCCCGCCCCCAAATAAAGCAATAAGATAGTAAAAAATATGTCTGGTATAAAATATATGTAGTCATCTAATTTAAATTTAAATTGATTTGTTCAAGAACTAATCTTGATATGTATTATACAGTAGCAGTTTGCATAGTTTGTGCACAGTTTGCACAATTTCTGATATTCTAATTTTATCTAGTGCTTAGAGACAGTAAAGCCAAATTACAGATACACATTACATCAGTGTGCTGCTTCTGGAATTGTTTTCTTTTTACTGAATTAGCAGAATTTGGTCATGGCTGTCTTGTCTCACTGTTTTGTCCATGAGAATAAATGACTGATCAGAATGACTGATTAAAAGTCAGGAGAGACAAAATCAGCATCTTCACCTGAAGAATGAAATGTAGTTGGTATACAGAAATTCTAAATGATTATTTCTAGCTAATGCAGAAATCTCACGGCTAATAGAGAAAGCAAGAAATATTTTCATTCAAATTAAATAAATTAAATTATCAATTAATATGCTACTCCACTGTTCGGAAAGAAACTTTTTAACATATGATTTGGTGTGAAAGACCTGAGCATTAAGTAAATCAAATTGGAGGTGCTGCTTATGTGACATTCCAAATCCAGATTACCTTTTTAGGAAGAGTTTGTAAGTGGGAGGATTTTATTTCAGCTAAATATTGTGGAGAATGAAATGGACAGTTCTTACATTGTGCAGCTGCTGCATTGATTTTACCTGTTTATTGTAACAATAACGATAGTTTATATATGGTGTTGACCACAGGGTGGCTGATTGTAAATTGAAGAAGGCAGAGAGAGTAATCATCCTCATCCTTTTATTGTAAAGAGTCTTCTTTAAAACTTCTGCCCCAGTCTCAAAAATCCTAGTGCTAGAAATATGTGTATGTACTCTAATCCATAGGTGTCAAACTCGGCGCGTCATGTCGCCATCACATAACATAGTGCAATATTTTTTCCCTTCACAGAGCTGGGGCGGGCGTGGCCTGCAGGTATCTGGCCTGGGAATCGCCAGTTTGACACACCTGCTAACATATTTAGCTTTGCTTTATAGAAGTCTGGTAACATTCATTTCAATATAGAGTAGCAATAACTGCAAGGTTTATATAATGTATCAATATTAAATATTTCTTAAAAGTATGTATTTTATTTTATTTTATTTTATTATTTTATTTTATTTTATTTTATTGATGTATATGCCGCCCTTCTCCAGAGACTCAGGGCGGCTTACAGTGCGTTAAGCAATAGCCTTCATACTTTTGTATATTTATACAAAGTCAGCTTATTGCCCCCACAATCTGGGTCCTTTAGAGTTGGGACAACACTAAATATTCTTAACTGTTTAAAAAGAGGAGGGAAATGAAATTTATAAGCCCAGGAGGAATTAGTCTTACTTGCTCTTATAATAACTTTATATCCCAGTCTTATCTAAAACTTGGTGATGCATATAGCCTTAACAGTATGGTCTTAACAGAATATGGTCGTGATACTATTGGAGACAAAATTCAACAATATTTCCCTAATGTTTATTGGCATATTTTCTGAAAGAAATACTGTCATTTTTCTTTATAGATCTTTAAATACCTGTTGAATTACTTCAGTCAAGATGCCGGCAGCAGTTGGAGGCCCAGTAGGATACACGCCACCTGAAGGAGGATGGGGTTGGGCTGTGGTTGTTGGTGCCTTTATTTCTATTGGATTTTCATATGCATTCCCCAAGTCCATTACAGTATTCTTTAAGGAGATTGAAATCATTTTCGAAGCATCAAGCAGCAAAGTTTCCTGGATCTCTTCTATTATGTTGGCAGTTATGTACGCAGGGGGTAAGTTTGCAAACCAAATGAATGGCATTTTTACTGTGCAATTTCAATAATAATGTCCTGCTTTGATTGGAGAAAAATGTTATTAATAGATCTGTAGGTAAATTTAAATATTCCTATAGTACCCAGTGTGGAGAAAATAGGCCAATCTATTTAGTTTGTGGAAATATAATACATTTCCAAGGAATTATTATTTGGTGGTTTTTAATTTGTAGTCTCTACTGCAGGCCTGTACAACTTGTTGAAGGGAAAGGGCCACATTAATAAATTGTAAATCATTGTAGGCCTCAAAAAATGTACATCAATCAGCCGTTCCTTGGCTAACAGAACAAAAGAAGTGTTAGAATGAGGGATTGTGGCTCCAAGTTTGCTACTTTAAAAAAACACCCAGGTCTTGTACTGCTGCATGGTGGGCAAGTCTCTAAGGTTTCCTTTGACATAATCTTCTAGGCGACTGATCTTAAGTACTTAAAAGTTAGGGCATGATTTGCTTCAATAAGGTAGGAAAATAAATGCTCTGCTTTGCTAATTATAGGCAAATACATAGTAAATAAATAAGCAAGATTAAATAAATTAAAAAGAAGAATTTTGGTACTAGGAAATACGGTCTTAAGGACCCAAGCTCCGGACTGATACCACTAGGAAAGAAGCAACATGCTTGAAGGCAAACTGGGTTTATTCAGCCGGACTCAGGCACGCAATAAGTTCATTCAGCAGCAAAACAGCAGTCAGCAAAGTGGTGAGCAACGTCTGTTTGATGCAAAGTCAGCGTTGGGAGCGTCCGCCTCTCAGTGCCCGTAAATAGGCGAGCCATGCCTTTCCACTGTGCAGGCCTCACCCTGGTGGCTCTCATGTGCTGAAGCTCTGGCCCAGCTGATTGTTGGGCTTAATCAGGTGTTTGGCGCTTCCTGGCTTAGCCACGTCTCCGAGCCTTGCAGCTGAGCTCCACTTTTTCCTCCACCACCACGAGGCCACCTAGCTGATTGTTCATGCCATGCTTGCGCGCTACAGCTGGGTCTTCCTGAGACACCCCCATCACTGGTGCGTTCTTGCGACACCCTCCGTCACCGGTGCATTCCTGAGACACCCCCCGTCGCCCATGCCCTGCCCTCCCGCTGTGACAAGCCCTGGGCTTTGCGACTTGACATATGTTTTATAATAAATCACATACTTATTTATACACTGCTTTTTTGTAACTAGAGTGGAAGTATATGCTATCAACATATTTGCTATCATTTTTGTGTGTTCTATAACTACTTAAGGTAATATATACTCTTAATTTTTTCCCCTTCTATTCTAATATGAGAATCCATTAAAGTTATCTAAAATTAAATCTGTTTTTTTGATAATGTTCAAGGTGTGTTAAACTCCGGGCCATTTTTATTATTATTTTAGTGATTTAACTTGAATGAATAATAAATTAATAATAAAAGTTTTACCCAGGAGCTAAAGGGAATTAAGAATGTACAAAATGTCACTATAAAATCATGCTGTGTATATGGAAATGGACCATTAAAATCCACATTTACATATCTATTTTTATGATTGTTTTTGTCCTATTTATTTACAGGACTTGAGGCAATTTAAAAACTAAATAGACATAACCCTTCATGCTTTCAAAACAGTCCTGAATACTTTTGACTTCACTGCTGCTGAAATATGGTGAACAGCCGGCTTTTACTTTGCATGTATCTCAAAAATAAGTAACCATGCTGCATTGCATATGAAATTTTTTTTTGGAAGAGAACAGTCTTTGTCCTTATTCAACTGTTGAGGCAATCAGCATATTTTCCTGCTTCGTGGTGGCAACAAGAACATGAACTCTTAACAGTCTTGTCATTGTTTGATTTTAATAGTTTAGAAAATTCAGTCCATAAATAATCAGTTGCACAACACAGATAGAGTCAGTAATGTAAAAAATAAAGACCAACAGTGTTCATTTTTAAAAACAAAGTTGAAAAATCTGTTCAACTTTACTAATGAACTGGTTTCCCCCCCAATTTTTGAGCAGTTCTTGGGTACTTTTGATTGCCATTGGTGGGGCTTCTCTGGTCAAATGTCACACAAACAAAAATAAAGTGGCCAAAAATGCGTAATTATCCAGATTAAAAGGACATAAGTCAGTATTCAGGACATGTGTTTCTAGTTGCATTTAAACAAGCTCTAGAGTTTGTACAATGTTTTTCTCAGTTGGCGTTTAATTACTTTATTTTAGATTTAAAATCTTTAAAGAAATATTTTAGATATTGAATGTAAATTAATCAGTCTCAAACTTTTGGGTGGTGATTAAAGGACTATACAATTTGTACATAATAGAGTTAAGGTAAGAATTCATTTAAGCTTTTATTGTACAGTAGCTATTACCTGGTTTTGAATTAAATAATAAGTAATACTAAAACAATGCTGGCTACAAACTATTAAACCCATCATGGCACAGGGTTAGATTATTTGTACGAACATCTGTCTCTGATTATTTTTGCTTGTCTCAGAATATCCAGCATGTATATTAATGGTTTCCATAAAATCAAGAAGCTGGGCCTTCTTTGTTGCAGTGCCTTTTCTATGGAGCACCACACTCTGTGACATTTATATGGCCCTAGTCCTGTGGCCTTTTGCAATACCTTGGAAATTTGGCTCAAGGATTGAGCCGGAGTTTCATTTTGTAATGGTATAGAAAATAATTGTGGCCTCATGTTTTTTGTGTGTGTATTTTGTAGCCTATTTTAACTCAATGCTAGTAGCCCAGTGTTATAATTTTTGAGTTATGTGACTATATACAAGTAGTCCTCAACTTACGACCACGATTGAGCCCAAGATTTATGTTGCTAAGTGAGAAATTTGTTAAGTGAATCTTGCCCCTTTTTAAACATGGCACTTTTCTTGCCATGTTTGTTAAGTCACTGCAGCTATTAAATTAGTAACCTGGTTGTTAAATGATTTGGTTTCCCCATTGACTTTGCTTGTGAGAAGGTTGCAAAAGATGATCATGTGACCCAGGAACACTGCAACCATCGTAAACATGAGTCAATTGTCAAGCATCTGAATGTAAATCATATGACCATGGGGCTGCTGCAGCGATCATAAGTCTGAAAAATGGTCATAAGTCACTTTTTTCAGTGCTGTTGTAACTTTGAACGATCACTTAGTGATTTGTCGTAAGTTGAGGACTATCTGTACATTCATTAATAAATAAATACTGCCTAGAAACACTCTAGAAACCATATCTGTTCTTAGCTGTATGCTAAAACAATCTAGTAGTTAAAACAGTCAGCCGTTACCCTTTATTGTTGGTGATACAAATTAAATGTAACATCTGTTCAATTGGAAGTTGTAACTGTCCTGTGTCTTGCTCCAAATTATAAACATCTGCCTTCCGTATGTGATGTCCTGGTAAACAAATATGATATATCTCTCGAAGCTGAATTGTGTAGTATTTCTCATGTATTGGTCAATCATTTAAAACACTAGTACCGTAGCAAAAAAGCAAATGAGGTGTGTGATTTAGCCCTGGGTTCTCCACAAACACGCATTGTATTGCAGACGAGAAGCAACCCCCTTTACCAGTTGTGCTGTGTTCCCGTGACAGTTGGTTTTCCACACCGGACTGCATAGTCCAGCTAAGTGGGGCCCACCAAGGCTTCTCAGTGCTAATAAGATGTGTGCACTAAACAAATTATTCCAAAGCAGAAATATTCACAATACATTTGTAAACAGAAACAATCATCTACTTTTATAGATAGATTTGCAAAATTTAATTTTAACTGTTAACATACCAGGAAGAATTTAAAAGTTAAATGATCAAAACGTTTGAGTATGTTTTTGGCTTGCATATTTCCATCTGGTTCTCCCCCCCCGCCACCCCCCCCACCCCGATCTTTTGATATTGTTATATTAACACAGTAGTGCATATTCATTGTACAACTGATAAAACATACTTTAGGCTAAATTAGAATACAATTTGGAATGTTCTTTTTTATTTTACTCATCTCTCAGTTGTAATTACCTTTTCTAGGAGAGTTAACAAAGATACAGATGTTTTACCAAAATTAAAGAAAAATAAACCAAAATATTCAAATATAAGGAAATCAGAATCATTTGCAACCAGCTACCACCCCACACCCACACCCAAGCCTATTCAGTTGCATTATTATTTTCTCTAGGTCAAACCATTCACTTTTCAATTTAGGTTAACCAGAAGACAAGCTATGATATAATCTTAGGAGCAACTTTTACGGGTTTTAAATGGAAATACCTAATTTTGCAATATTTGCTCTCTGTTTCTTATATACTGTAGTGTTCATAGTCTTCAGAAGCCTCTTGTTTTACTTTGCATGCATTACTCTAAACATTGGGAAATACATTGATGTAACCTGTTGCCTGAATAATTATTTCTTCTAGGCCCAATCAGCAGCATCCTGGTGAACAAATATGGCAGCCGCCCAGTCATGATTGCCGGGGGCTGCCTGTCAGGCTGTGGTTTGATCGCTGCCTCTTTCTGTAATACTGTGGAAGAGTTGTACTTCTGTGTTGGTGTTGTGGGTGGTAAGTGAACATATCTATAAAATGTAGATATATGTAATTGTATAATTTTCAGAGATATAAATGTAGATACGTTTTTTAGAGAGTAGGAATGCAATTCTCTATTGGAAAACACTAATCTGGAATGTTAAGTAAAGGCCAATATTTCCTTTCCAGAATCAAAATTCTTGAGCTGGTGAACTAGAATTTCCGTGTCTACTTTTTTTTCCAGAGAAGGATATTAATCATTATTCATCATTTGAATGTTAGTCAAAAGCAAATTCACAATATCGCTCATCCCATTCATCCAAGTTAGTTAGTTAGTTAGTTATTTATTTATTTATTTATTTATTTATTTATTTATTTATTTATTTATTT
>WNWU01000004.1:2554866-2605713 GCA_012654045.1 Ptyas mucosa
TTTATTTATTTATTTATTTATTTATTTATTTATTTATTTATTTATTTTTGGATTTCTATACCGCCCTTCTTCCTGGGTGGTGTACAGCCTGGGTGGTGTACAGCCAAGTAAAAAAACACACAATATAAACATTAAGAACAGATTAAAAAGAATATCTAAATTGGCCCAAATTTAAAAAACACCCCAATTTAAAATCATTTAAAAGGCTTTGCTTAGGCCAGCCTGGCTTGTTGGAAAAAAAATGTTTTAAGGGCATGGTGGAAGGCACGGAGGTCATGGATTCTCCTTATCTCTGGGGGCAACTGATTCCAGAGGGTAGGAGCCCCCACAGAGAAGGCCCTCCCCCTGGGGGTCACCAGCCTGCATTGCTTGGCTGATGGCACCCGAGGAGGCCCTCTCTGTGGGAGCGCACGGGTCGATGGGAGGTCGTCGGTGGCAGAAGGCGGTCTTGAAGATAACTAGGCCCTATGCCATGGAGTGCTTTAAAGGTGGTGACCAACACCTTGAAGCGCACTCGGAAGACCACTGGGAGCCAGTGCAGCTCGCGCAGGAGCGGTGTTATGCGGGAGCGCCATGTAGCTCCCGTAATTACCCGCGCGGCCGCATTCTGGACCAGTTGGAGCCTCCGGGTGCTTCTCAAGGGGAGCCCCATGTAGAGAGCGTTACAGTAGTCCAGGCGAGAGGTGACGAAGGCATGAGTGACTGTGCACACGGAATCCCGAACAAGAAAGTTGGGAAGCAGTCAAATATTATAAGAGCTATTTCAGTTTTTCTTAATTTGCCCATGCAGTTTCTGAATACAAACAGGTGATGGCATTTCTCTGAGATGTCTTTTCCATCCTTGGCATCTTTCTCAAAATGGGAATACTGATGGGATGAGGTATCATCAGTATGCGGATAATACTCAGCTTTTTATTTCCACCCCGAACCAACCCAGTGATGCCCTCGACGTGATGGCCCGGTGCCTGGAAGCGGTACGGGTCTGGATGGGTAGAAACAGATTGCAACTCAACCCGGCCAAGACTGAGTGGCTGTGGGTACCGGCATCTCGGTTCAGTGGAGAGATACCATCGCTGACTATAGGGGGTGAAGTTTTGCCCCCTGTAGATAGGGTGCGCAACTTGGGCGTCCTTCTGGACTCACGGCTGAGCTTGGAAGACCAGATAACGGCCGTGACCAGGGGGGCATTTGCCCAGATACGTCTGGTGCGCCAGTTGCACCCCTACTTGGACCGAGATGCCCTACGCACAGTTACTCACGCGCTGGTCACCTCACGGATTGACTACTGCAACGCTCTCTACATGGGGCTGCCCTTGAGGACCACTCGGAGGCTTCAGCTGGTACAAAATGCAGCCGCGCGGGTTGTGATGGGAGAATCCCGATACTCCCATGTTACACCTCTCCTGCGCGGTTTGCATTGGTTGCCAGTTGCCCTCCGGGTGAGATTCAAGGTGCTGGTGATGACCTACAAAGCCCTACATGGCCTAGGACCAGGATATTTGGCGGACCACTTACAGCCAGCAACAATATCCCATCGCCCGGTTCGCGCCCATAGAGAGGGCCTACTCAGGATGCCGTCAGCTAGAGAGTGGCGGCTGGCGACCTCCAGGGGTAGAGCCTTCTCGGTGGGTGCCCCCACCCTCTGCAATCAACTTCCCTTGGAACTCCGATTAGCGCCTGACCTTCGCACCTTCCGCCGTGAATTAAAAACTTGGTTGTTTAAATCCCTTGACCTGGACTGATAATGGGGTTTTAAGGGTTAATTTTAAATCTTTTAAATTTTTAGACTTTATTTTATATTGTGGCTTGTTTTTATTATTGTGAGCTGCCCTGAGTCCATTGTGAGAGAGGGCGGCATATAAGCCGAATAAATAAAATAAAATAAATAAATAAATTAAATAACCTGCCTGGAGGAATTTGTTATCTCTGTGGTATCTCTATATTTGCCCAAACGTCTTTTGTTGCTTATTGGCATGTAAGTCATTTTATGACTGTTTTTTATGATGGTCATAAAGTGAGGCACTGCAGTCACTAAGCAAATTACATCATTAAACAAATCCATTCTCCTGAGTATATTGTAATCACCTGTTATAAGTCAAGGACTACCTGCATTGATTTATTTCTGACTTTGAATTGGTTTTCATAAGTGCTTTTTCAAAAAAGGTTTATGTACTTTATATCAGGCCTGTCAAAGTGGCGGCCCACAGACAGGATACAGGCCACACCCACCCCAGCTCCGCAAAGGCAAAAAAATGTCACGATATATCATAATCCAGTTCGTGACGCGATTGTTTGACAATCCGTCAAAGCACAGGAGTTTGACACCTGTGCTTTATATATTTAATGTTGTTCACTTTTAAAACATGAAATATATCTCTGCAGATTTCAGTAAGTGGGGAATGAAATGTTGCCATTCTGTAGGGAAGGGGTTCAGTGTTTCTAGAAGTAAATTCCCCAGCTGGGAAAAGTTTGACGTGGTCCTGAGCTAGTATTCCACAATGTGTTATTCTCCTGACCAGGACATTTATAACCAGAAACCACCAAATCAGCCTGGAAACAGCATAGTCTAGTAAAAGTTCAACACAGTTAAGTATAGGGACATTTCATTCCAGAATTCTCTGAAGTCATTGAATTTTGCACATTCATACTTGAAAACAAAGAGTCTTGGTATAAAAAATGTGTTAGATGTCACTGAACCATTCCTAAGTATTTAGCGTGTGTGTTTTGCATTCTGTATCCCAAAGTCTTTTGACTTTGAATGTGTTAAGGGAGTTGTATTATTTTCTATCACTTAGTAGCTTAATATGATGGATATAGTGTGCATGCCACAGTATCGATAAGAACATAAACTGATTTTAGAAGACAGGATTCGTAAGGGCTGCATTTTTGTGTGTAAATAATTTTAATATCATTATATTTCTACCCCCAGGTCTGGGCCTTGCATTTAATTTAAACCCAGCTTTGACCATGATTGGCAAGTATTTCTATAAGAAGCGTCCTTTGGCTAATGGATTAGCCATGGCTGGTAGCCCTGTATTCCTGTCTACGCTGGCTCCTCTGAACCAATATTTCTACAGTATTTTTGGATGGAGAGGGAGCTTTTTAATTCTTGGAGGCCTTTTGTTGAACTGCTGTGTGGCTGGGTCATTGATGAGACCAATAGGACCTAAGCCTGATCAAGCGAAAAAAGAAATTAATAAGGAAGCATTGCAGGAGCTTGGCAAAGAGACAAGAAAAGAAGCAGGAGATGTTAATACAGATCTTATTGCTGGCAAAAATAAAAAGCAAAAGACTACAGCCTTCCAAACAATTAACAAGTTTTTGGATTTGTCACTCTTCACACATCGTGGCTTCTTGCTTTACCTGTTTGGTAATGTGTTCATGTTTTTTGGACTATTCACGCCATTAGTGTTTCTCAGCAACTATGGAAAGAGCAAGGATTTCTCTAAAGAATCTTCAGCTCTCCTCTTATCTATTCTGGCTTTTGTAGACATGGTTGCTAGACCATCCATGGGTTTGGTGGCAAACACCAAGTGGATTAGACCTAGAGTCCAATATTTTTTTGCTGTGTCTATTATCTACAATGGAGTATGCCATCTTTTGGCTCCTTTATCTACTACTTATACTGGCTTTTGTATCTACGCTGGATTTTTTGGATTTGCTTTTGGCTGGCTGAGCTCTGTCTTGTTTGAAACACTGATGGACTTAGTTGGGACTCAGCGATTCTCCAGTGCCGTTGGTTTGGTGACTATCGTGGAATGTTGCCCAGTCCTTTTGGGACCACCTCTTTTAGGTAAAATATGTATTTCACACTTGGGATGGGGAAGGAAGAGACTGTATTGGCATTTTGATGACCTATGAATCTGACCTGAGATAAGTAGGAGAAAAATAATTTATGTTGCCATAGACAAAACCATCAGGATTCATTTTATAATCCTACTTTACTTCTTAAACTCTTGAGTTATAAGCCTCTGGATGTGAGGATAGTTGCAGCCACCTAATATATTTTATCCTTTTTCAGCTCTTGTCCAAGGATTGCCCCTTTTATCTGCATAGATGATACTGAATTACAACAGTAGCTGCCATTGTATCACTTTTTCTCCTCAACTGAGCTGGACTAAAAATAACTTTGCCAAAATTTTCCTTTAACTATATAACATTGGCAAGCAGACTGAGCTTGTCTTGGCCCTGTGGACACATTTGCCTACCCACAGACCCACAAACTTCACTGCTTTGATGGGCACATTCTGATCACCATTGCAGGATTTGGTAGGCTTACTGGTAAAAGATAAATCTAAGAGAAAGGCATTATTTCTAAATAGAAATAAGTCAACATGAAGGCTAGAACAAACTTTGAATTTTACAGTCATTTCTCTGCGGGTCATACCAACTCATTTCTGAAGAGAAGGATAATTAATTAAAACATTATTGTTGTTCCAGTATTGCACTAATTAAAATATACATATCTGTGTCTCTTGAAATATGTTTGCACATTGCTGTTGGAATGTTTCTACCCAGATACATTAGTGTCCCTTATGGATCGCTATTATTTTCTTCTGACTCTTCTACCCCTCAAGAGTTGGGATCCTTGCTTTGCCTTGGGGATGTGTGTGTGGGAATTCTGTGAAATGTCTTATGCATAAAGTTTCTAGGAAGAAAGACATAGCCAGGACTGGTTGCAGTTGAACTTGGCAAGTGTAAGTTGACATAGCATGGAAAGTGGACATAGAATTTCCTGCCAATCTTGTTTTGAGAAGGATCATTCTTAAATTTACTAAAATAGTGCCAAGGGCAACTTCCAGTAGCGTCTAGTATCCTGGTAAGTTTGGTTCATGAGAGTAGGGTGTGTTACACAAATTCCCCACAGTATTTGAGAATCCCTATCTAATACAGACATCTAGAAAGAGTCTGGTAATGAGAGGAAACGGATTAGCATTGAAGTTAATTCTTGGCATTTGTGATCATTAATTATTCACTATTACAAAATAGCCTTATAACCTATTTCCCTCCCTCCTCCGCTTTTGCTTTTTAGGTAAACTCAATGATATATATGGTGACTACAAATACACTTACTGGGCATGTGGCATCATCCTTATTTTCTCTGGGATCTTCCTATTTATTGGGATGGGCATCAATTACCGGCTAGTGGCAAAAGAGCAGAAGGCAATGGATAAGCAGATTGCGGAAGGAAAAGAAGAAGAAACCAATATTGATGAAGCTGAAAAACAAAAGGAGTCCAACGAAATGGTTAATCTACCTCCAAAAACCACAGACGATGATATAAAAGAAGACAGTCGTGTGTGAGAGACTCATAAACCCAGAAGGTTTTGTAGTAATTAAAAAATACTGACATGTTCGAGGGAACTGCTGGTCTTAATGAACAGCAGTGGAAAATGATATAAATCAGGCTTTTTTAAAAATACAAAACCTGATACTGCAGATAGTATTTTTATCAACATCTGACAAGTAACAGGTCAGTGGGCAGTGCTAGCATTTTAGTAGGTTTCTTTTGGGGTTGGGGGGTGGGAATGTGTACTCTGCTTCTCTCTTTTATCAGCAATGTGAATGTACTAATATGTGCCTTAGAGCTTCCATGTCTAGGCTATTTTAGCAAAGCCTTAACACTGTTCTGTAAATTGTTGTGGGGTTTTTTTTTGTCTACCTAGGCAATATTCATAAATGATACCTGACTTGCTTTATTAGTGGGATCAAAGTTGGGTGGTAAGCAAAAAAACATTTCCTATGCTCCTTACTGCCAGTCTCATGGTAGGTGTACAAATATCTTGGACAAAAAAAATGAAGAAAAGGCTGGTGGATCCTTTTTATTTAAAAACAAAACAAAACAGTATAGCAGACCTAATGTTTCTGGATACCAGATTCTACTTGATTGTGTTTCTAATAACTTCTAAAAACTTACCCAACTTGTTGGGCTTCTTTGAATAAAATATGTGAACATTTTCATACCGTCTTCACTTGACTTTCTCTGGAGAGGAAATTGCTTTTTAATTACCATTACTTTTTGGTTTGTTACATGCTTTGAAGAAGTACCATTATCCTGAATTGAAACTGGGATCAGTGTAAGAGGATAGCGCATGCAATTATTGAACAAAGCTAAAGATACAGTATTTTCATTAACTGCTTAAGCTTTGAAGTAAGAAATTCTAAGGATATTGCCAAACATGCTTACTTAGAATGAAATTAATATTGCTTATATTTAGGTAATGATAAATTTGCACTATTGCCATGGATAGTGATACTGATATCTAACTTTATCAATTATGCTACTTCCAAAGGGATATATTTTTGTCTTATGGTATGGCTTTTTAAAAAAATACTTCTCGATTGGTGGGGGGTTGGGGCAATATTTCTCCTTATTTTGTATAGTGTAAGTACCAAGAGAATATTGTCTTAACACAGCTATAGTGCCAGAACAGACAACATTTTATTAATCTGTGCTCAGGATAGATAAAACATTCAATCTTTCATGCTTTTGATGTTGACTTACTCAGAGTGGATTATATTTTAATATGATATATAGCTGCTCAACTGTGGTTTTTTTAACTTTGTACAAAGTAGAAACTGTGTGTTTCTTGTATTGAAAAATATCACACTTCAAGGACAGGTGGAAAACAGCTTTCTGGTCATAAGCCAGGCCTGCAGAAAATCAATCAAAAGTTTAGATTATATAAACTATGTTTGCATAGTTCACCCATTATATGTGACTAGTTCTTTTCCTATTTAAGTTATTCATATAGTAATTAAAAATGTATGGGAGCAAGTCTGGGAGATGATTGGTTTAAATGATCTATTTGTCATGTAAAATATTATTCTACAAATGTCATAAAATAATTAATTTCTTAATTTCCTGAAAGCTGGAAAAATTATTGATAGAAGTATTCCTTTTGCTTGCAAACTGGTGCTTGCTCTAGTGAATGTAGTGTTTGATGTCACTACTGAAGTGAAAAACAATACGCTGCTAAAATCCTACTTTTAATAAGGCAAAATATTTAATATTTCAGTAGTGCAATAGGGAATATATGACAAATAAAATTTCATTTCTGATTATATATGTGATAGTATGAAATGCTCTTGATTGTCCTACGCTACTGAATCTCATTTGCTACCGCTTAGACAGTGGACAAAAACTAGCAAAATCTGTGTTCTATAGTTCTAAAATATGACAAGAAAAATAGATAGTAAACTGCCAGGACAAGGCAGTGCATAGAAATACTAGTAATGAATAATGTTATTACTAGTGACATTGTTGCATGCTTATTCCATTTAAGATTCAATCTGCATGAGGTGTAGGATATTTGTTTTAAAAACCTGAATATAGACCGATATAAATCAAACTGCAATTAGTGTAATTTTATTAAACCTTACAATGTTTTAGGACAGAGAGACAATCAAAAAATGGTGTCTGGCTTCTCAACTGAAGGTTATTCTTCAACAAAAGCTTTTAAAGTGAATGCAGGTTCTCTTCAGTATTTCAGGTATTTGGCTTTGAATAACATTGCACAAAACATTCTTTTGTGTACATTTGTGTAAATTGATTTAGCAATATTCTAAGAATGTAGACATTCCAGGTTATGGACTACATTGCTATATTCATGTGGCTGTGCAAACTAATAGCATTTTCAGTTTTCTTTGCAGAATGTGTGGCCAGTGATTTCCTTTAAGAATCCCCAAACAGGAATTTTCTCACATTCCCACATGTTCTTATAGTAGAACAAGAAAAAACATTTGTATGATGTAAAGGCAGTACCTGTGAGATCTAGAAATATCCTTCTAGCATGTAAGATGGTATGTGATTGAGTTGCTCAAGTGAAACTAGTCGAGTGTAAAACAACAACAACCAAAAAGCACACAAGGCATATGCAGGATAGTTCAGGATAGTTCTTGGTAGTTCTGGAAATAAATAATGACTAATACTAAGAATTAGTATTAATTCTTAGTATAAGAATTAGTATTAGTCTAAGAATAGTCTAAGAATTTTTCACTCCCCATAAAAACACTATGTAGACATATCTACCTTTAAGTACTAATCATAACATGATACTCTACTCCCTTTCCACTAACTGAAATTAGTAGATTGAAAAATTATTTAATAAGTTTGATCCCTAATGTTTCTCCATGTGTGATACACATTTATTTTGTATAAACCAAATTAAAATAAATTACTTTTCCATGAGACACTTACTTTGTTAAGCCTCCTATTTGCTTAAATTCAAGTCTGCTTCATGCAAGTTTGCATGAAATTAACTGGTAGCTAAAAGTTTATGTAAATAAAGTGGAACAAATTGGATTTCATATTTTCTGTCCTTTTCCCCTAATATGAAAAATCTCACAAGTAAAGTTGCCTTTAATGAACAGAGTTTGTGGAAGTCCCTTGACAGTATTAAAAATACACTGTGAAATATTTTGTTGTCTTGGCTGCTGAGTTTATTAGAATTTTTTTATATCCAAAATGAAACACAAAAGAAGCCTATCAGGCTGTTTTCATACTTCTAAGTTTGTACATTCAGTAGAATATTTTCATATATATATTATTGTACTCTGTTAAAATGTGACATTACAAAACCTTGTGTCTCATGTTTAACCTCGTCAACGTGTCAAGAATGCATAACTGGTTCAGTTTGCAATAAACTAACATTGAAAAGCTTCTAGTTTGAGCCATATTCTTATAAATAGCCATGATGATAACTAATACAGTGTACTTGGTCTCTGGTCTTTATTTTACTTGGTGAATTAAAAAATTATTATCATAGCCATCCTGGAAACAAATTAAATTTGGGGGGAAGAGATAGATATAATACAGTAGATGATACTGTATTTCAGGGAGCATGCTGAAATTCTTCTTGCTTTAAATGTTTAAGTATCACTGAAAGGAATAATAAATCTAAAAACTTATAGAAGATAATTAAATAGGTTTTCAAAAGGTTCAAGATCTAAGTAGGATAAAGGAGTATATGCTGCCATTATCTTAATTCCATAGCATTTAGCAGTTAACAGAGTTTTTCTGGTATTTGTTTACAGGTGAATAAAAGTATAGAATATGAATACTGTATTTTTCGGACTATAAGACACCCTCCCCCCTCCCCAAGTGGATGAAATGTCTGTGCATCTTATAGAGCGAATGTTGCCAAAGCCCCACCCACCCACTGGCCCCAACCTTTGGCCTCTGCCTCCCATCAGTGTGCCTCCTTGTAGCAAACAGCCTGGTCAGCTTCAGCACAGCCTGATTTAGCACGAGCAGCTGTTTGGCGGTTGGATCTGCCTCCTGGAATACCGCCGTTCCAGGCTGCGGGGATCGCCGCCCATCACCACTATCGTTGCCCATTGCCACCACCACCTATTGCTGCCTCCGCGTGCCCCTTTTTCGCGTCTGTGCGATCCCCACTGCCTGGAACGGGCTGAAAATAGGATGCGCAGAGGCCGAAAACTGGGCACAGAGGCTGAAAATGGGGCCCTCGGAGGCAGAAATAGATGGCGGTAATGGGCGGCGTTCCCTGCGGCCTGGAACACCTGATCGGCGGTATTCCAGGAGGCAGATCTACCTGCCAATCAGCTGCTCATACTAAATCAGGCTGTGCTGAAGCTGACCAAGCTGTTTGCAGCAAGGAGGCAAACTGTTGGGAGGCAGAGGCAGATTCCTTTTTTCTTGTTTTCCTCCCCAAAAGCTAGGTGTGGCTTCTGGTCTGCAGCATCTTATAGTCTGTAAAATATGGTAATTTATTTTAATAATTGCCCGCATGGTGAAATATTCTTAAAATGTACTAGATTAAATGTTTAGTGGACAATGAATAGTTGACATGTTTAAAATTAAAGGATTTTTTTTATTCAATCAAAAAGTCTTAATATGTGAAAATAGCATACATTTCACTTGCTTATGTGTTTGTGATCGCTAGAGTGTTTGAGACTTGTGAATAGCTTTTTTAGGCCTAGAAATTGAGGTCTAGATTTGCAGACCAAAATTCAAAATTCAAAACATTCAAAAGCTAAAAATCTATTACCAAATATATATAAATACAACAGTGGTTTCTTTTTTTTTATTGAAAAAGTTTTAAAAATTTTACATACATTTCCCCCCCTCCCCAACCACCCCCCCGACTTCAGAGAGCAAATACAAAATACAGCTTAAATCCCCTAAATTCAACTCCATCTCTCACTTATCCTAATCATTAAACAAATAAATAAAAAGAAAGCAAGTCTTCTTTCTTCTTATTCCATCTAGTTTAACAGAATTAGTATCCATTTATAATTGCAGCAGTTAATAAAACAGTTAAATATTACCTAATCAAACCTATCATTACTCAATTTAACTAATACATACTTAGCAGATTATTAAATCTATACAGTTTAACAAGATATTTTATAACTTCTTTCATTGAAAACAAAAAAAAACCTCATTCAAAAACCCCAAATTTAAAGTAAAATATTATATAAACTCTTCCGTCCTCCACTTTTAAACCATTAAGGTCCAATTATAGTTAAAACACTTAAAAATATATTTTCTAACTAAAAAGTAGTAATCAAACCTCTTATTAATTTATCAGTACATATTAACAAATCAACTAAAAACATCATTTAATAGCTATATCAAACATTTAAATTCTTCATACTAGATTAAACCAATTGTTAATCTTCTTATGTTCACATCTTCCAACAGCGTGTAGAATGTCTTCATTTGCATCTACCCACCTAAATAAAAATTGCTTCTTTATATAAAAAACCCCCCTGAGTGACTTTGTAATTGTATATCGAATAGTATCCATCAAATCCAGCCAAAAATTAGATTAATAAGTTCATCAGACGTATTAGGGAAACCACCAGATCAGCTGCAATTGCCCTAGGCCCATAGTCCTTTTGCCTTATATTTATTACCTTCAAACAGAAAACTCCAATTTACTATATTCAGTAAAACTTCTGCAATTACAATTAAGTCCAAATTTATTACAGTCCTTAATAAAATATTCCAAATCACTCAGGTCAAGGCTTATTTCACAACCACACACCAACATTGCAATGATCTGTTTATTCTTCTCAAAATATTCCAATACTGCTGTAGGTTACCTCCTCATCATCACTCATCACTTAGTTAACTGGCATTAAGCTGTTGGATGTTTTCTTCCAAAAGTTCAAAATCTTTAAACACTTAAACAATACTTTTTAAGGACCATCATCTCATCAAGCAGGGTTATTTTCCTTGTCTCCAGGAATAATACTAATACTTGCTGTTTTATTCTTGCTGCTTGTGCTCTGCCAGCTCGATTCAAAAATATTTATTTAAAGTTGGTTGCTGGGATGGCCACGACATCTAGCTCTGCAAAGCAGAGACATCCAGGGTCCGGAGTACTGACAGGCTTAGCGGGGAGTTCTCATCTTCGAGCGCCAGATTATGCGTAAAATCTGGCGCTCTTAGGGAGCTCTACCCCATCTGTCTACTCACTTTCCCCCCTCTTACCAGGAGGAAAGTTTCCAAACCGCAAGACAGCTGATAGTCGCTGTTCTTGCGGTTCTACGGAGCCCTGGGTTGGCGCTTCAAAAAGAAGCGTCTGGCGATGTCGCGATCCCACCGGAAGTCGTCAATACAACAGTGGTTTCTGAACAGATTCATATAGCTAGATAAATAACCCTTTCATGTGCTCTTTATGTCTTTAAAAATAGGTTTTGGAAGAGGACTTTTTTGGAGGAGGCTGATCATTTTTATTAATTTGATCTTTAAATGGTCCATCTAAGTATTTTATTTTTCTTTAACGTTTTTATATCAAAACAAGTAAACAAATACAATTAAGCACATCTTTGGGAATTTGTAAAGGTTGTACTTTCTTCCAGCTTATTTCCTTTCACATTCCGTGGTTAGCTTTCAGTGTCTCAAGTGATTCTTCAACTATATTAAAATAACAAGTGCTGACCTGATGTTTGACAGAGTCCCACAAAGCAGTGCCTCAGAATTGTCTAGATAATTCTTGTTATCCTAGAGGAACCCAGAGTATACAAGATAACAGAAAAGTCCACAGATCTTATTTACTGTTAGTAAAACATACAAGACAGGCCAGGCCATCAATGCTTATTACACAGATACTGCAACTGCACAAATGAAACCATTGTTAAGGGATTTATTGCTGCCTATTTTAAACCCTTTCAAATGCTGTTGCCACATACTCTTTTATTATCCCCCCCCCCAAAATCCTTACTGTAAAATGGATTATAGCATTTTCTCTTCCTTCTCCTAGAACAGTTGTTACAGTGATGAAGCCAAAGGACCAGTCTATATTATTTCATTAGTCTGCAGAATAATGGTACAAAAGAGAATTCTGCAACTAACACAAGCAGAGCTGAAAATAGAAAATGCATCCTGGATGAAATGTTTGTGCTTTTAAGTTTCATTAAAAAAGATGAATTCCAACTTAAAGCTTGCATCAAGGATCAAGGATTTCTTTTTAACAATGGAACATAATTATTGGGTTTCAAAGCAGATTGTATACCAAGCAGCTATCATGGAAACATTTATTTTTGCTGGCTCGATTTTCATCTTAGGCTATTCTTGAAACTATAATTCCTGATCCATTCTTCCCTAAAATGTTAAAAGCCAGGATTGATTTATTGACTATTGATTGCATACATATGTTTGTATGCCTCCTCATCCAAAGATTTTACTTACAATATACAACTGTATCAGGGGTGAAATGTAAAATTTGTTACTACCGGTTCTGTGGGCGTGGCTTGGTTGTGGTGGGGGTAATGTGACTGGGTGGGCGTGACCAACTTTTTTTTTTTAACTTTTCAAAGCATTTTTTCTAATGCTTTGAAAAGCGTCTGCCAATCAGGCAACTCAGCTGGGATCATCAGAGAGGCTTTTTAAAAAATGCTCTGAAAAGCCTCTGACGATCCCAGCTGAGCCGCGCGATCATCAGAGGCTTTTTTTTTAACTTTTAAAAGCATTTTTTCGTCGGAAGAGGTTGTAGAAAAAAATGCTTTTAAAAGTTTTTTTAAAAAAAGCGTCTGATGATTGTGCGGCTCAGCTGGGCATGGTGGGGGGGGAGAGGTGCAGGAATTTTTGCTACCGGTTCTCCGAACCACCCACCGCCATCGCTAGCAGATCGGGCGATCCGGTCCGAACCAGAAGCATTTCACCCCTGAATTGTATGTTAGTAAAATATTTTTGAACCCAACTAAGCAGTTGCCCAGTAAAATAACATGGGCTATTCCAAAGGCATTTTGAAAAAACACTTACAGTTTTCTGGACTTTTACTGCTAACCTTAGAAGGTAGGAAGCTATTCTAGATGAAGGGGGCTGCAACAGATTCGTTTGGGTTGTCCTTAATATCTTGGGGTGGGGGGATTTGCTCCACTTTTGGCTAATGCATAGTGGGTAGACAGATACACAGGAAGAGGACAGTCCCAGAAGTAGCACACACTCAAATCCTAAAGAGCTTATAGGAAAGAATTTAAGCTTGAAATGGACCCAGAAATCTACTATCAAGCAGTGTGATTCGTACCATAGCTATGGTATTGATTCTGACTGTTCACTAAGCAGGCAGCTACTTTTGGTACCAGCTGTAGCTCTCTTATCTTTCCAATCATTTTCTGTGGCTGTTCATCTCGCAAATAGTGACTAAGTGGCTGGCAAAACTAATCAGTAAAAAAGAAAAGCCAGTCAAATAATATAGTGACAGCCAAAGACAGCAACCATAGCAGCCATCATAGTCTCCCTTAAATTGTGTTCAAAAGGAGCCCATGTAGAGCAAATTGCAGTAATCCATATGTGAGTTAACAATATGAATTACGGTTGCCAAAATATCTCTATCTAGCAAAACTAGAGCACTAGCTGAAGCTGGGCAAGGGCCCTTCTGATCATAGCCTCCACCTAAAGATCTGGCAGAAACTGTAATTGCAATTGAGAACAACTTGGATGTCAAAAGCTTTTGAACAGTATCTTCCTTTTGCTGTGAATCATCCTGTCATTTCTGTCCTCTTTGCTGTCACACAAGCTCCAGCCGCAGGATCAAGACCTCTGCCATTTCAACTGCCTGTAATGTACAATTATCCTTAATCAGCATTTTAAGTTTCTCAGTACTTTTCAAAAGAATGTGGTAGAGGGCCTAAGCTTTAAGGCATGCTACATTAGAGCTTCCAAGAGCTTGATTTCTCTCTTCTGTCAGCAGCGTCCACTCAGAAAACAGTGGAATCGCAACCCAGTGCTACAATTGTCAAAAGATACCATGAATATAATAATGGTATTGAACTCCACTGAGACATGAACGTGGGCCAAGAATGGCATATTCCCTCGTGTAAATCCTGCTGCTAGTCATCCACCAGGGTGGTTAATGCATTATCTCATCCACGCCCAGGCTCAACCCAGACTAGAAAGAATCCATATAATCTTGTTTCATGCAGAGCAAGGATAACTGGATGGATGGAAAGTTCTGTTTCACAGCATTTTATTAAAAAAAAAGAAGGCATATAGATTCACCATTTTAAGATTAAATAGCATTAGACTGAATAAATGCTATTACTGACTTGTTTAAACAATTCTGCACACTATGTTGAATAGAGATGTTGTCAGGAAAGATTCTGTACCACTATGGCACTTGCTAATGAAGCTGCCATCTATCTCTTTCTTTGGCTGGAGCTTAAAAAAAAAAGTACCCGCTGTTAAGCAGATTTACAGCTTAGTGTTGTAGTACATAAACATGTTCTGTCACCTCTTCCCTTCCCCCTTTTTACTTACAAATTTGGTTGTTCTTAGGTTGTTTTGAAGACAGAGAATTGTCTGTTGGAAATAGAAAAAACAGTACTGCTGAATTTAACTGACTTGCTCCATAGTGGTTTTGCAGCATGGATGATTAAAATCATGGCTGCCAGAAAAATAAATTCCTTCAACATCACATAGCTACATAGTCACAAAATTCTAGTTAGGATAAGTGATCTCAATAGAGCAGGGGTCTCCAACCTTGGCAACTTTAAGACTTGTGAACTTCAGCCCCCAGAGTTCTGAGGAATTCTGGGAATTAAAGTCCACAAGTCTTAAAGTTGCCAAGGTTGGAGACCCCTGCAACAGAGAACAGCATCTGACTGATCTTGTCTAAGAAATGAAACAGCATTACAGCTGGCTAGTACTTGGAAAGAGACTGTAGGCTATACTGTGAAAATAATTCTATGGATATATGCCTAACACCACTAGGAAGAAAGCTTAGTTTGAAACAGACTCTCATACTATTTGGTGCTTCAAAGTCCTTTCTAAACAGATTGTGTGCCATCAAGTTGTCAACTCTCCATAACCACATAGGTAAATTTTCTCTATCATGATCTGTCCTTAATCTGGTCTTTTAGGTCTTAGAGCAGTACGTTTATTGCCACTAAAACAGTCCATTCACTTTCAGCTGGTCATTTTCTTCTCTTTCCCACTGTCTTCTTCGGAGACTTTTTCTAAATACAAGTTGTAATAAACATGTTCCTATTTTAAGCCTGATGGTTGTCCTCATCTGACACTAAGCCCTTTCTGCGGTTGACCAATCTTATCACATAGCATTGTTCTTTATTTTGGTACATGTAAGTAATGGCATGCCCTTAAAATATCTTTCTCTCTAAAGCCAATTCTCTTGCAGAAAGTGATATTCAGGTCACACTGTTTTTTAAGCTTTATATTTGGAGAGGAGAGCAGATGACTTTCCAGTGGTTCTGTTCTGTTGTGACCCTATAAAGAATCTTCCTAGTGTCAAGTTGTTTTAGAGAACGTGTATTTTATCTATTTGCAACAAAAAGTCCATAAAGTCCAGTCTTTTATAAAAGTAGTAAGTTTCCTCATTAATCAACTGGAATTAACATTAATTAATTCCAGAAGCAATAGAAAACTGCTATACATATTTGCCATAAAAAGAGATCTCATTTTAGACCTTTAAAATTCAGGAATCTATATATATTTGATAACTATGAGAACTTTAGCTTCTGATTTTGTTTTAAAAACCTTTATATTGCATAGCTACAGAGAGAAATTCTTGCAAATGTGAAGCGAAATCTCCCCAGGCTTCTGTGAAAATAATGTGCTTTTCCCATAACGCTAATTCTGAGGACCTTACAAGGTGGTATTCATTGTAACAATACGGTAGGCCTTTCTTCCACTGTTTATCCTGCTGAAACGCTTGCATTTTCAAAATAAACAAAAATTGATTATGCAAAACTTGGACCAAGTAATGGCTAGTCATTAGATTTTTATTGGACTTGAAGACTTCAGTTTATGTTGCCAGTGGAATGTCTCATACATTTTAACTAAACATCAAAATTGGAATGAAACAAAAAGGCAGTTTGATCATAATTACACAATTCTTGACTTTGACAATGCTGGGATTGACTGGAGCTGAAATAGGAGTGTACTAGTTGTCTGTTTCAAATGTAGATAGGGGTGCTTCATAGACCCCAAAATAAATAAGATATAGTGCATGGCTCATACATTACTTGTGTGGAATCACTTTAACTGTGTGTTATAAGTTAAAATAACTTATTTAGAGACCGCCTTCTGCCACCGACGACCTCCCATTGACCCGTGCGCTCCCACAGAGAGGGCCTCCTCGGGTGCCATCAGCCAAACAATGTAGGCTGGCGACCCCCAGGGGGAGAGCCTTCTCTGCGGGGGCGCCTACCCTCTGGAATCAGCTGCCCCCGGAGATAAGGAGAATCCAAGACCTCCGTGCCTTCCGCCGTGCCCTTAAAACTTTCTTCTTCCAGCAAGCTGGGCTGGCTTAACAAATCCTTTTAAATAATTTTAATTGGTTTGTCTTTTTAAATTCGGGGCCAAACAGAGATATTTCTTTTAATTGTTTTTAATGTTTGTATTGTATGTTTTTATTTGGCTGTACACCGTCCTGAGTCCCCAGGGAGAAGGGCGGTATATAAATTCTAAATAAATAAATAAATAAATAAATAAAAATTGTAACAGACACAAAATTTAAATTAACATACAGGATTCAAGGAAATTTACTCATAGAACTTGATGCAGTTTGTCTGGTATGTTGGAAGTATGCATTTGGCCTGTTGATTTTAGTCATCCTACCTACTATATGGAGTGAGAGGCAATCAGCAACTTGCCATTTGCTAAGTGTGTACTGTATACAGCTTACTCGGGGTGTTGTAGCTCCGGCTGGTTGTCTGCAACTGATTCTTGTTAAATGTTCCTTAACCATTGTTGTCCTGCTGCAGTTTGGACTGAAGATGACATTGCTTCTCCTTGTTCCACTTCCTTGGCATTGAAAAGACCTGGCCTTATGTTCTTCCTCTTGACACACACACAGGCTGGCATTCAAGCAATGGCAAAGCAGCTTAATCATTACCATAATGCACTTCAATCTCATTCATGTGATGGCCACGAGGAAGAGATTGCATTCTTGCCTTGCCTGTCTTTTCTTTTGAGCCAGGGGACTGTTTCATTCTGCCAGAAGATTTGAATTGTACTGAATTAGAAACTTTCTCCTGTATAGCCAAGGTTGATAGCCTTTAAACAAGATCTTACAACCAAACATGTTGGGGAAAATAGCATCTGGAGGAAGTTGCAGAAAAGATATAGGCAGCGGAGAAGGAACAGCTAAAGAGCTGGCTGGAGTCACAAAAGTAGGAAGGTGCTTTTTTGTACTGAATGCTCCCTTGCTTTCTAAACAACTGCAAGGAGCAGGCAAGTTGAGGAGAAAGCTTTTGATCCTAGTGAAAAAAAAGGTCCTTTGAACTGGAATATGCACAGAGTTGTGGGAAAGATAAACTGGATATGCAAAGATAAATTTACATTGTTACCATCATGGGCACAGGCCTATCTAATAGAACACTTGTTATCTAAAGAAACACTTGAGGTTCTCTGTGTACTAATGGCTTGTAGATGAATAACAAGAAAATCTTATCCTAGAAAATTTAAATGTCTACATGTGTATCCATATGCCTGCTAGAAAGGTTAAGGTAGTGGGTTTGGTGAACTACAAACACAAAAGGAGGATGGTTATGCATCCAATATGGAATGCATGGCCAATTTTAGCTTAGGCTACAGGTATCCATATAGAATATGCGCTAGCCTTCTCTTGTTAACTCAGGCAATAATGAATATTGAAATGTTGATATTTATGTATGTATATAGCACGTGTATATGTATGTTATGTATGTATTTGGGTAGATAAGTGCTTTTTCTTGAGAGCAGGCTACAGAATTTCATTTGTGCTCATAGTAGAAAAAAAATGCAATAAAGTTATCTTACCTTAAATGTACGTAATGATTGTTTGTTTTCCATTAGCACAGGAAGAAAATGACCCCAACTTCATGTTTACTGGAAATAAGAAAATTAATTTTACAAATGTTTACTCGGAAGTAAATACCATGAATTTAACACACCTTGTTTCCTATCTGCATCCACGTTTGCAATTTTAACAATCTAGTCAGACAGATACTAAGGACTCTCTCTCTCTCTCTATAGATAGATGATAGACAGACACACTTCTCTCTCTCCCCCCTTATCAACAGAATGCCTTTAGGGCCACTAATTAAAATATGAACAATAAACAATAAACGTAAACATTTTTAATACTACTCAAGATATCAAAACATATTAAAATTGCTTATCCAATAAAGGCTTTTCTAAATAAAAATATTTTGCATTGTCCTAATGCAAAAATATGAATCATATGAAGCAACTACTTCAAAAGCAACTAAAAATCAATGTAGTGCCTAATTTGCTTGGCACACGTCTTGCCCTGGAGACATGCTGTCAAGTGTTTTGTACCCTGCTATTCAGAGAAAAAACAACAGGTCTGAAAAGACTGATTAATGCCCAGAGTACTAGAGCTAGTACTAGAGACCACTAATAAATACCTGCTGAGGTCTTGGCCTCAAGGAGAATGCCTGGCAGAGCCCTTTGATCTCCTTTCAATACTTCCTGTCTATCACTATCTATTCTCTCTCTTTTGGTGTAAACAGGAATCAAAATGCAGAGAACAAGGGCAACAGTAGCTTCTGTCTACTCTCTGCTTAGCTTTTTGGGAGGGAGTGGAGATTGGGCTAGAAGGAAATGTGTGTGGATAAAAGCACCTGGTTAGCAAAGAAATTTGCTTGATGTACCAGATCTGCTATATGGACACTGGCCTGCATTTTACAATCGATTTGTAGCTTAAGACAGGATTTGAGAATGGCTTGTAACTGACAAAGAACCATCTTTTAATGTTGAGCAGTGTTGGGCTTCAGGATTTTAACCCCTTTTTTAACCCTGTACCAAGTTTGCATGGCCTGAATCTCAGTTCCTGCAGAACCTACGGTCTGATCTTCCAATTTTATCTGAAGTTGCTACCAAATTGAAATTGTTGTGCAATTTAAAAGGAGAATATATTAAATATTTAGCAAACATAGAATGCAACCTTATTTTAAAAAAATTTAAGAAAATCTCATTCAGGTGGAGCTTGGTGGCTATTCACGAAAACAAGTTGGCCATTGCTTTCTTTTAGGATTCTGCTCCCTCCTTCCACAACTTATTCTAAACTACAGTGGTGTATTTCTTAATAATCTCTCAGTCTTATCCAGATCTGACCTCATTTAGCTTCCTGAGATCAACCAAGATCAAATAGGTACTTAAAGCTAACTAGGCTAATTAAATTTACATTAAACAAATTAGTTTTTTTGACCTGGCCTCAATAAATTTAGCAGTATGGCCCTGGGCTTATTTCAAAAAGGGCAAATACAACTGTTGACACTCCCTCCCCACCCCCAACTGGTCATCTCAGTACAGTAATAATCAAGCAAGGCCTCTCCTTCCTGCTCATATTAGTATATTAAAGCAATAGTGAAATGTGGTTCATGAAATCCTTAATTTACAAAACTAATTTTATAATATTGCACAGTATGAAACACTGAATCTTTGTGGGACAAAGCTGAGCATCATGATGAACTTGCAGAATCGTACCTAAATAATTCAGGTACTTTTGGGGAAAAGTAAGTCACATGTTTAGAAATGGTGTAAAGTGTAAAAGGATCTTTAAAACATTTAAACCTATGTAACTTAGGGATTTTTTTTTATTCTTTTGAAATATACCTGTCTGATTCTTTGTTTCTTCCACCTTAACTTATCCTGTAGTAATGTAACTTTTTATTTATGGCGTACAGGTAGTTCTCGACGTATGACCACACTTGAGCCCAAAGTTTCCATTGCTAAGTGAAACAGTTGTTAAGTGAGTTTTGCTCCATTTTATGACCTCTCTTGCCACAGTTGTAGAGGTAGTACAGGTAGTCCTCGAATTAAGACCACAATTGAGGCCAAAATTTCTATAGCTAAGCAAAACATTTGTTAATTGAATTTTTCCCCCTTTTATGACCTTTCTTGCCACAATTGTTAAGTGAATCACTGCACTTGTTAAGTTAGTAACATGGTTATTAAGTGAATCTGGCTTCCCTATTGACGTTTCTTGTCAGAAGGTTGCAAAAGGAGATCAGATGACTACAACTGTCCTAAATATGTTGATATGAGTGAATTTTTATCATGTGACCACAGGGATACTGCAACGGTCATAAGTATGAAAACAGTCATAAATCAAGTGTTTTCAATGCTGTTGTATGTTCAAATGGTCACTAAATGAATGTTTGTAAGCTGTGGATTACCAATATTCTATATCTCAAAAAGTTGGAGGTTTATGTTTCTTTCTTTCACACCTTGCAAATAAAATTGGGAAAAAAAAGAGAAAATAAATGAGAAAGAAAGAGAAAGAAAGAGTCAAATGCCTTTTGACAGTCACAGCCTGCTGCCTTGGCCAGTAATGAATGGGAGGGAGATAAGAACAATTGTAGATCCTATTCCTGCATATCATTTATAATAGCAAGTTGAACTGGTCAGTCTGCTTGACAGGGAGAGCATGCCAATCAGATTTAAGCAAGCAAGTCGACCTCTTGGTAACATTAAAATAATACTGTTCCCACACAATATGGCTAGAAATGCACCTCCACAACACTTTCCACTACTAATAGGCTGCAAGAATCTGTCACAACCTGGAGGATACACACCTTGCATTAGAGATAAGAGGAACTGGAAGCCTTTTATTTTTCTCATCTTTGGTAGAGAAAAACTTTGACTTGATTTTGCAGTTTAGGACATCCTCTAGTGGCAATTGCTCTGATTACAACTAATAATAATCAGAAGGTTAGACTCTTCTATTTCCAGGATACAGTGAATATAAACAAGTATTACTTCTTTAGAAAGATGCCAATTTCTTAGTAGAGTTTGCATAAAAAGGACTTTAGAGGAATGTCTTACCTATGTATCATGATTATTTTGTGCAAATGATCAGTTGCTGCATCATTTTTCATTTCTCTATTTGTTTTTATCTACGTCCACAAAAAGTGTTCTGTCGAACTGATAAATATATTTTATGATTCATTTATTTTTATCCAGGCTTTTATAATGCCCTGAAAAATTGGTCTACTTTGTCAAATGCCTTACTGAAGTCCAAGTAAAATTGATCCACAGCATTTTGCTGGTCTATTAATTTTGTCATTTTGTCAAAGAATGCAATAAGATTTGTCTGGTCTGATCTCTTCTTGACAAACTCATATTGGTTTCTAGTTATGACTTTGTTTCCTCTACATGTTCACAGATTTGTTGCTCGATTATCTTTTTGAGAATCTTCCCAGGTGTTGAAGTCAGATCTATAGATCTGTAGTTTCCTGGATTCATTTTTTTTCTTTTTCTCTTTTGTCAGTTGTCAGATAATTTGTTTCCTTTTGACCTTGTATGATATACAAACCAATTTATGTGTTTGTCTGTGAACCCAAGCAATATTATTTATCCAATCAGGCATAGTTGCAAATAAAAATACCTATTTGGCACAATATGGTAACAAAGCATTTTTGTTTTATAAATTATATATATGAATGACTTGGGCATATAGGGATCAGAGGATTGACTCCTTTTCACTTGCATATCTGTAGGGGACTTCAGCTCAGACACATGCTAAGTCACAGTTTTTTAAAACCATGCTTTATTCAATAAACCATAATTGCTGCATTTGCCCAGTGTATTAAGTCATAAACCATAATTTATAAACCATTGTGGTTGGATTTAGCAACACAGCTTTGGCCCTTCCTAATCTAGCATCCATTGAATATATATGATTTTCTCTTCTATGACTGGGAAAACCAATATCAGCCATTGATGTCATTCGTTGAACATCTGGAAGTAATTGCATTAAGGTAGTACTAAATAAATCAAAGCAACCTGATCTAGTTCATAAGGAACAAAGTATTAATTAATAGCTTACCTGTTCACAAGACTGTTAATTTCTTTCTACACAAAATTGTATGACAAAGGATAGGAGAGAAAAAGAAAAATGTATTTAACATTTAATTAGGAGCTTATATCATGCAGGAGAATGAATTTGTTTCTTGCATGTATAATTGTTTTCAATTAAAGATTCATCATATTCCTCTTCTTCTTGCAGGCAATTAGCCATCTTCCTTTTGCAGCAGGGTTTTGCTCAGTACATCCATTTGCACACATGGCTTCTGGCTAAAAGCGGAGCCTGGCAGTGCCAGGTAAATAAGGATGCCAACCTTCTCTAGGTGTCCTACTTAGTAAATGTTGTGGTGATTTATGATATAATATGAAGCAAGCCGAACAGAATATCAGCAAAATTCAACAGCTTTCTGTATCAGAGTTTTGAACACTGCATTGTGAATTGGAATGCAAGGCATTCTGTTGCTCTTAATATTTTCATAGTGGAGAGCATCTCAAGGCTTGGCAATTTTTTCTAGTTTAGGCTTTCCTAGATGCACTGCAACTCCCATCATCCTCAGCTAAGGGATGATGGAAATGTAATCTAGCATGCATGAATGATGCCCGTTTAGACAAGGATGTTCTAGTTTTCTTCTCTTCTTACTAGACTCATGAGCTTCAATAGTTGGACAATAGTTAGAAATCAAATCATTTTCCATTGTGGTAGAATGATCCCTTTAATGATAAAAGTAGAAAGACCCTGTCTCTGAATTGGGAAATGTAATCCAAGTGATCATGATTTTCATTGTGTTAATGAGATTACATTTCATCAGACAGGAGATATATCTGGCTCCATGTAGTCACCAGGAATTCAAATAAGTTCAAGGGAAAACTTATACGTATCCTTAAAAATCTATATCTTTATCAGCAGAATTTCAAATTTTCAGATTTAGCAGAGTGGCCTTTTTTCAAAACTGCATTATTATACTAAACCTAATTTCTGAGTCACAATTAGTGTGATTCACAAACGGTTTATAAATAGCTTATAAACAACAGTGATTGGATTCACGATCACACATCACATCACTGGTTTTGATTTTAACTTATTTAAATTTGAATTTCTAATCACTTGATTTGTCTTTCTACAAAACATTGCGAAAATGTCTGGTATTACTCAGTATCACTTCTGCCCCTGATAAAACTCAACCTGCATGTGTTTTTCCCTCTGCCTATCTAAAAATATAACTTAGTATACCCATGGCATAAGTATCAGCTTCATTCAACACACTCCAACTTCCACCAGATTTTTTTTTTTTTTTGCTTCAAGTCATCTTGCCTGATAAACAGTTTCTGGAATCTTGAATGCTTGCAATTATTTTGGCAACCTATAGGCCAGTGATGGCTAACCTTTTTGCCGTCGCGTGCCAAAAGCGGGGGGAGCGGGGGGGGGTTGCGGGTGCTGTGCCCACATCCATAATTCAATGGGCCCCGCCCTCCCACACATACGCACATGACCCCCCACACACACTTCCCCCTGCTTTTGGCACGTGATGGCCCGGTGGGCCCGGTAGGCCCATTTTTCCACCTCCCCAGGCTCCAGAGGCTTTCTAGGAGCCTGGGGAGGGCAAAAACAGTCTTCCCCATTGCCCAGGAGGCCGGAAACAGCCAGTTTCCCAACTTCCGATGGGACCGGAAGGCCTGAAAATCAGTTGGCCGCTGCGCGCATGCGCGCTGGAGCTGAGCTAGGGCAACACTCGTGTGCCCACCAATATGGCTCCGCGTGCCACCTGTGGCACCCGTGCCATAGGTTCGCCATCACGGCTATAGGCTTTACAGCCTTTACAGAGTTTGAGTCGTCATGTGAAGAGTCTCATAGTTCATGCAGTAGAAGGATGGATATCCAGATGCATGGTCTGATTCTTATCCTTTCTTGACTTGAAGTTACAAGTGACAATGGCTTACTGCTAGAACAGGAGGAGTGATATCTGAATTCACTAGTCTTATTACAATGAGATAGATCTGTCTTTGGAGATTCTCAATCATCCAAATCCCAAATGTGCTTTTTCAAGAAGCAACTGGACTTTCTGGTTTTTCTTTGAAGACATTTTGTTTCTCATCCAAGAAGCTTCTTCAGCTCTGACTGGATGATGGGGAATGGAAGGATTTCTACTCCTTGCAGACAGCTGGTCATTTTCATTCTTTTAGAGAGATACAAACTGAGCAATGTGGTATATGCTGTACAATGCAGTGAGCTGTGTACTTATCTGTACATTGGGGAAACAAAACAACCAGTTCATAAACACATCGTACAACATAGGAGAACAAACCCATCAGGACAAGATTCAGCAGTCCATCTGCATTTAAAAGACAAAGGCCACTTTTTTGAAGACAGCAAAGGCCACATTTTGGACAAAGAGGACCACGGGATTGAAAGCAGGGGTGAAATGCTCCCAGTTCAGACCGGATCGCCTGATCTGGTAGCGATGGAGGCAGGTGGTTCGGAGAACCAGTAGCAAAAATCCCTGCCCCCCCCCCCCGCCCAGCTGAGCTGCACACTCATCAGTGCATTTAAAATTATTTTTAAAAGCATTTTTTCTACAACCTCTTCAGCCGAAAAAATGCTTTTAAAAGTTAAAAAAAAGCCTCTGATGATCCCACGGCTCAGCTGGGATCGTCAAATGCTTTTAAAAGCCTCTGATGATCCCAGCTGAGTTACCTGATTGGCAGAGGCTTTTTTTCTTTTAAAAGTCTTTGACGATCCAAGCTGAGTTGCCTGATCAGCAAAGGCTTTTTTTCTTTTAAATGCCTCTGATGATCCAAGCTGAGTTGCCTGATCGGCAGAGGCTTTTAAAAGAAAAAAAGCCTCTGCCAATCAGGCAACTCAGCTGGGATCGTCAGAGCCTTTTGAAAGCATTTTTTTACAATCTCTTCACTGAAGAGATTGTAGAAAAAATGGTTTTAAAAGTAAAAAAAAAATGGCCACTCCCACCCAGTCTCATTACCCCCCCCTCACCAAGCCATGCCCACAGAACCGGTAGTAACAAATTTTAGATTTCACCACTTGGTCAAAGAGGTCATCTATGTCAAAATTGAACTTCCGTCTCTCAACAGAGGGAGGGGAGATATAATATCATCTATCTCCAGTCTATAACACAGTCCTTTCAGCAGTTCCAAGGCTCCGCACCCATTTTCACTACTGAGGTGACCATGAGGACACAGATAAAGCTCCAAGTGGCCTCAGCAACTCTCTAAAAGAATGCAAATGACCAGTTATCTGCAAAGAATAGAAATCCTTCCATTCCCAACCATCCAGTCAGAGCTGAAGAAGCTTCTTGGATGATAAGCGAAACTTCTTCAAAGAAAAACCGGAAAGTCCAATTGCCTCTTGAAAAAGCACCTCTGGGACAATGAGATAGATTATGGTGTAAAAATGGGGAGCATTTAACTCCTGAGTAATTGGATTATGTTATGTACTAAAGTAAAAAAAAAAAGACGATTGTGCTAAATACATAAGAACATATCTGAATATACATAAATTACTTATGATAATTATGAGTGACTGAGCAGAAATAAATGAAAATAAATTATGCCATAAAATATGGAGGTGTAATGCATAAGAGCAGCTATATGATACGTAATTTAGAAAAATGATTAACAGAGAAAGGTCAAACAATATTGAATACTTTAAGTTTGCATTTTGAAGACAAACAGATCTGCTTTAAACTTAATGTGCATGCAGTTTCTTCATTTTGGGGTAAAATTGGATGAAAAAAAAGTTCGTAGATTACTTAGACAATATTAACCCTGTCAGGTTGGTGATGCCAAGGTTGCAGCTTGGTGGCAGAGCTCTATGTTGGTTAGCAAAAACGGTAGATACAAACTGTCACAGTGAAATTCACTGCAATTGAAACTGGCTTAACGAATCGTTTTCTGGATTTCAACTTTTTCTCCACTTTTTTCCACAGTGATGGCATAGTGTTCGCTTTGGACAATGTTGCTTGTCCTGGTCCCCAAATAATTGGTTTCTCTGTTTCTTTGATATTCCCATATTCCAGAAACATCAGAAAACTCACTAAATTTGTGATGTACTTTACAGCCTTCTGACACAATTTACTGCATGGGAAGTGGGTTCCTATTTTATTTCATGCATGTGTATCAAAGAGGTTATTTGATCATAATGTTGTCTAATCAAACTATTCCTTAAAATTCTGTGAAGCCATAATAATTTAGTTGACAGAAACTGAAGGGGAATTTGCTAGACCCTGAAATCCTTCCTATACTCTCTCTGACATTCCCTGACTGGGAAAATGAATTTCTAAGAGCATTGTTGCAGTACTCTTAATGTCTTGGAAATTAGGACCAGAATTTTGGGGAATTCTAAATCCTGACAGAATTGGGTTTGTTCCAGGGCCCTGGAAAGCCTTTGAATCTGGGCTTTGTCTGAATTTGATGCATCCTTTTCTTGCCAGCAAAAAGATTTTCTCTGTGTCCACTTCATAAAGCTGCATGATTCACATCATGATGGCAGATTAGAATAACAGCCATAGAACACTGAAATATGAATATTTTTATTGAACAAATAGACTTTCGCAAAAGACATCTCAGGCTATTTAACAATCCACCCACCTCTGCTGAAGTTAGCAAACTCATCTATTTCTAAGCTGCTTCTTTCCAGAAAAGACTTATTGTTATACATCTTAATGAATAGAGCAATCCACTTTCACAGGTGCTCTTGCCATTTCCGAGTGGTTCATTGACCCTCTAATACCACTCTCTCTTTGATGTCTGTCTTAAGAGCGCAAGGAGCCTTAGAAAACGAAATGCTAAAGCTAACCAAGCTTTGAACTACAATAAACTGTGGGAAAATGGAATCGATCCCACAGCTTGATGAGTCAGTAATGAAGAGTCAAGTCTCACACCGCTGAGTGTCACCTTTCTGATATCTTCATTCCTTTCATCTGCATGGCAAAAGGAGGCAGCTGAGTTGCTGAGGCCACAACAAATGGACTGCTTATTATTCTCTTCCCACAGGAGTCCTAAAGGCTAAGCCCTTTATTTGCTTCAACATATCCAAGCAGCAGGGAGTTTGTGAGGTGGAATGCATTAAAGGCTGGAGTACATGATATTTGGATGGCCAAACTAAAGGCAGAATATGTTCTTCTCAGCATCATTTGTGCTGTTTACATGCTGCTAAGACCAGAGCACATTGTACCGGTTCATTTTTAGTTATGTCAATGCAGATATTACAATTTTAACTAAAGTTCAAGGCTATATTCTGGACCTTAGAGCAATGTGAATTATAGATCTTTTTTTTTTTTGAAGCTTTTCTTTTGGAGCTTCCAGTTACCACAAGCTAAGCAGTAAATAGTCCTGATATTTGTTTTGCAAAACCAAATTGGTTTCACCTACCTTACTAAGTTTGCTGGTATTGGCTTACCATATAATATGTACAATGCGGTTGCAATTTATTTAAGCAACAATGGTCAAAGCAGGTTACTTTAATCTGGGATCCCATTAATAGAACCTGCTGCTTTCTTCAGAGCTTTTAAAAGAAAAGGTGGTATAATTAGACAACCTGAACAAATATTTAAAAAAAGAAAAAAAACCTTTCCAGCTACTAAATAATCCACTTACTTTCTTCTCTAACTCATTTTCCAGGTTATTGCAAACTCTTGAACTTCATTAATTTCTTTGCTACAAAATGTGCACAGATACACAGGAGCCTGAGTGGCGTAGGAGGCTAATGCCTCCTACAAGGCAGCATTTAACATCCAGCTGCCTGCAATTACTGTAAATTCTAATCTCACCAGGCTCAAGGTTGACTCAGCCTTCCATCCTTTCTAAGGTGGATAAAATGAGGACCCGGTTTGTGGGGGCAATAAGCTGACTTTGTATAAAATATACAAAAGTATGAAGGCTATTGCTTAACGCATTGTAAGCCACCTTGAGTCTCCAGAGAAGGGCAGCATATAAATAAGAATAAAAAAAAAATACTCCTGGAATATACCAAATATACTGAAATAGAGAAGCCCTTTACTTCTAAATCTATGTGATATGCTGGGGCCATCTTTTGAAATTGCCAGATTTTTCTCTCACCTGATTAAAGTGGGAGAGTGGTTTTCTGGATCTTTCTTCGCTTGCATTTAATCATAGTACAAATATGTCCTGACAACATATTTATTTGCTACGTCCTCATGGCATTACTACAACCCAGACCAGCGATGAATATTAGCCTGGCACTTTTTGGCAATTTCAGGTGCATGCATCTTAACCTCTGTTGTTTGGTTGGATGCCTTTGCTGCTCTTATCCTGTGACTGAATTCTGCCTTTCTGTGTGGCTTTTAGTTATTTCTTTTTATTTATTACAGGGGTGTTAAACTTGATTTCATTGAGGGCCACATAAAGGTTGTGTTTGACCTCAGGGGGCTGGGGTGGGTGTTGCCAAGGTGGATGTGGCCAGCTCGACATCGCTCATGTTGGGGGTGCCTGTGGTGACCTGAGTGCTCTGCCAGTGAAAATGGACTCCCGAGCTCTGTTTCTGCCTGCAATGACCTCCTGCAACCCTCTGCCAGCAAAAATAGAGCTCGGGAGGGCGGCCCTCACAAGCTCCATTTTCATTGGCAGAGATACCATGGGCCGGTCTCTCACAGTTTCCAGGGTGGCCCCGTGGGCCAGATCTAAGCACCCCGCAGGCCCCCATGGGGCTTGAGTTTAACATCCCTGTTTTATTAATTTACTTGTATCTCACTTTTATTATTTTTATCAATAACTCGAGGGGAACATATACATAACAACTTCCTCCTTCTCCTATTTTCCCCAAAACAACCACCCTACAAGGGCTGAGAGAGGCTGTCTAACCCAAAGTCAGCCAGCTGGCTTTCATGGCTAAGGTGAGACTTGAACTCACTGTCTCCTGCTTGTTGCCTTAATCACTTTGGATGCCTCTTAATTGCCTTGTTTGCATTGGCTGGGAAAGTTTATACAAATCTTTCTATCATGTGGTCATGTGTATCCTTGGGTGAGGAAGTTCCATAGGTGGCAGCTACTGTGCACCTGAACCAACTTTTTAGTTATATCTATCTTTTGATAAACATTTTTAAAGAATAAAGTAAGTAAAGATTTCTTATGTCCAGTTGTTTTAGGGGGTGGTGCTTATCTATGTTTCTTAGCTGAGGGAGCCAACATTGTCCAAATATATTTCCATGATTGTGTGGCCAGCATGACTATATGCCAAAGGTGCATGGGACACTGTGTCCTGACCAAACTCCCCAAACATGACAAACCCTCTTACGTGAACTCAAAAGATTCCTTTATTAGGAATGCCAGCAGTCCCGGCAAAAAGTTTCTCTTGCAGGCTAACAAGTCCGGCCGGTTGGAAGATGAATAGTTGTCTGCCACACCTATTCATCTCCGCCCCCTGCCTTTTATCTCCAGAGCTAGGGTGGGGCTTGTTGGCAGCAGTGGCTCTTTCTTCCCCAGGATCAGCACACAGCTTTCCACTGCTTTCCCCTTCTCTACCTTCTGCGAAGGTGTGTGTCAGACACTGGACCCAGCTCTTCCTCTTCTTCATCAACCATCTCCAGATCTGGGGCTGATGACTCTCCATCTGACGGCTAATGGATGGTCCAGACTCCGCCTCTGTCTTTCTCTTTTCCAGCTCAATTCCCTCTTCCTCCTCGGAACTCCCAGGTTGCCCTGATGCTGACCCTACTCCCATGCCTCCCTCCCTCTCATCCTCTGATTCAGCTGCTGGAGGGGCCACAAAACACAACATCAACAGGCCACAACACACTGTTATCTTCCCATTGAAGTGGTACCTATTTTTCTACTCGCATTTGTATGCTTTCAGATTACTAGGTGGGCAACTAATGGGAGCTTACCCTGTTGTGTGGCACTCAGATCTCAAGTTCAACTGTCTTTAACTGCTGAGCCATCTCACCCCCCCCTTTTAAAAATATATATGTTATTTAATGACAGTTGAAATGACATGCTTCTATGAATTCTGATGCATTTTATCTCAGCTTAAACTTTCAATTTAAATTAGCACTTTGTCGCAATATAAAACCTGTCCTGTTTCTTATCCTTCTGTTCTCCATGTTTCAAATGAAAGCAATAGTGGAATTACAATTTTCGAATCTGGGACCAGCCATTCTATGTCCTCTTTTCTCCACAGTCAGCTATCACTTCCTAATTCCCTGTTTGGAGGATTTAACATCAACTTTCAGGGGAAAGTGGTTTATCATCAAGTAGCTTCCACCTCAATTCTGCATTTGGCATGATCAGTAGTTTTAAATCATTATTTTGTATATATTAAATATTATATATTAAAGGTAAAGGTTCCCCTCACACATATGTACTAGTCGTTCCTGACTCTAGGGAGCAGTGCTCATCTCTGTTTCAAAGCCAAAGAGCCAGCGCTGCCCAGAGATGTCTCCATGGTCATGTGTCCAGCATGACTAAATGCCAAAGGCGTACAGAACGCTGTTACCTTCCCACCAAAGGTGGTCCCTATTTTTCTACTTGCATTTTTTACCTGCTTTCAAACTGCTAGGTTGGCAGAAGCTGGGACAAGTAACGGGAGCTCACCCCATTATGTGGCACTAGGGATTCGAACCGCTGAACTGCCGATCTTTCGATCAACAAGCTCAGCATCTTAGCCACTGAGCCACCATGTCCCTTTGTATATTTTAGGTGGACTTAATAAATACATGACCTTATAGTGCGTTTGGAAGGGGGTTGACCCCTCCTAAAGATTTTCTGTATATTTTGTTGATAATATTCTATTCATTTAGTTCCTAATAGACTACTAGCATGCACCTGGTACATTTAAAACATTTGCTGAAACAGATTATCAGAGTTTTGTGTATCAAAAGGTTAGGTATTAATACACATAGAACGGAGGTGTGCTGGGATCAGCTATTGAATGCCTAGCAAGACATAAAACTACTGCTGCGATCAAGCCTGAGCAGACAGCTTCCAACTTAAAATGGAAAGAAAGACGTTACTGAGGAGACTGCTGCTAAATCCCTTCTTTCGGAAGGAGATAAACCAGGATCAAGTAGTTCCAAATCTCTTTATTTAATGTGCATCCAGCAGCATAGGGAGGAATTCCAGCTGCCCGACTTTTCTGTCATTTTTTATTTGTAGAGCATGCGGTCCTGAGTGATGATAATATTAAAAATACCTGCAATTCCGCTGGATGCAGCGCAGTGAATAGCGACAGATGTTGTTTGCTGATTCCTGCAAATGCTCTCACAGGGATTTGCAGAAATTGCCCTGTAATGTTGCAGTAAATTGCACCATTAGACACTGTGAGGAAGTGGAAAGCTTCAGCTGTGGCCAGATGAATTTGTAACCTACTTGAGGTTGTGTGGAATTGTGCCTCTGGAGGGCATTGCAAACCATAATCATAATATCCATAGTGCTTTATAGTAGATTATTTGCTTGTCTGTCCTCATGCAAGAGCTTTCCAGTGAGGTATGCAGCTAAGCTGAGTTAATCCTAGGATGGAGAAGTAAAAGCTATGAAGCATGCTGTGAAATCAGATTAAGGCTGATCAGCAAATGCACTGCTGGTCTACACATTTGCCATATTTTTTGCCAGCCATGTTTTTGGAACATTTTAATAACTGTTGATTCCATTGAAGGCAACTGGCAAGGCTTTTCTGGCAAGCTAGCAAGCAAATGGGAAACACAGGAAGCCAACAAAAAAGAAAACAGAGCTGAAGAAAAACTGATGCTCCTCCTCAAATGCAACTCCAGCACTCTATTTATTTGTTTGTTTGTTTTTTGTTTACATACTTACTTACTTACTTACTTACTTACTTACTTACTTACTTACTTACTTAATTTCTACATCATCTATCTGAGTACATGGCATTAAGGTATGTTTGGCCCTTTTTGGCTCATGGTACAGGGAACCGAGCTTAAGAGTTGTGACTATTTTTCTTATTTCAGGAGAAAAGATTTCAAAAGCAAGAAATTAACAGTGTAATCACATACAAATCTATTCAGAAGGCAGTCAGAATGGGGCTGTTTCTCATGTAAATTTCAGAATTGCACTCTGAGAGAATGTCCACATTGTGAAATGCTCCAATTACTAAAGGTTTTATTCCAGTTTATTTACATCAAAACAATGTTAAAGATAGAACAGAATGTTTTGTTAGAAATTAGAAGAAATAATCATCTCCATTTATTTATTTTCTACACTTTGTGTAGTTATACACTTTAAAAGGACTCATACTGTAGTCTTCCAGTCTTAAACTAACTTAAACTACTTAAATTGAAAAGCAACACTAAATAAATCAGTAAATCAACATAATATATTAAAAGTCAATATTCAATATAATGACAACTGCAAAAATTGTATTATAACCACTAGAAATAGGTATGCAATGAGCATACCTCTACTCATAGGCAACCTACTGAATACCTCCATTTTTAGTCTTCTAAAACTCAGAGGTTCTGAAACAATAATCTTTGTCCCGTTCCAAATCTCCTTTGTGGGAGGAACCCTCAGCATAACCATGTAGGTGTGAATACAAAATGGGTAAGACCTACATGAAGCAGATGGTCCTGCAGGTCTCAAGGTGCCAGTCATATAGAGTTTTATAGGTCAAAACCAGCATTTTGAATTGTGTCCAGAAGCTTATTGATCGCTAGGGCAACCACATGTGCTGCAGAAATTCAGAGGATAATTACATGGCAGAAAATAGATTGTTTTAACCTGGTACTGTCTACATCTTCCAAACATTTTAGCCAGCTTCCAAACATTTTAGCCAGCCAGTCAGTTGAGAAAACGCCATTGTGGTCCTAACACAATGATGGCACCAGCTTGGGGAAAGGTGGGTTTATGTGACATTAAGCTCCAGAGAATTCCATGATATCAGTTCAGTGTGATATGTTAAACCAGAGCAAATGCCCATGATTGCAAGTCATTGGGGCACTTGGTACTATGTCCAAGAATTTTACAAAACACATCAAGAAATTGCAGCTTCCTGCAATAACACTAGCGGATCTGCAAAAAACTGTGCTACTCGGAACTTCATATATTTTAAAAAGATACTTGGTTGATACCTATGATGCTGGCAGCAACCAGTATCAACTATTAGCACCAGTCAATCATATTTGTGACACATTTTTAAATGTTCAGTTGACTGAGATTCATGTTTAATGAATAAAAGAGATAACAATAATACAGATCATGATTGTGGTTTGAAAGGTTTAACTCAATTCACAGCTGAGTTTACAAAATTAAATAAATAAATAAAAATATTTAAAGAGATCCAGATATGGTCCTTCTAGTCCTCCCTGAAACACCTATTCTTTTCCTCCTAGGAATTCTGCTTCAGCCCATTCCCCCTCCCAGGAAGAAAGCTCTGTACTCTTAATATTGATGACAATTATTCATTCAGGATAGGTTATCTACCTCTGCATTTATGTCTATGAAAAAGTTATTGCTCTTGAAATTTTGCCCCTTAATATGCCTTAATGATATATATGATTCCTCCCCTTCAGCAACTCCATAAAAAAACATCACCAATAAATCAGCGTCACAGTGAATTAAAAATGTCAAGCAGATAAGATTTTTATTTTTTATTTTTCTAGGTATCAGTTCTTTGGAGGCAATTACCGTGTACTTAAGAAACAAATAAAAGAACACCTACCATCCTTCGGAGCAGAAAGGCCATGGCAGACCCGCTTGAACATTATGTCCTGCCCAAATTGTACAAGGAATCTAATGAAACTATTGGAAAGCCTTATCAAATATTTAGGAGGTTCTTTTATTGAGGTTGTTGTGGCACAGTGTAAGTGCAAAGGTCAGATAAATGGAGCAATTTGCTAGAGGCATTCCATGATGAGAAGCTGCAACATAGACTCAGCTCCATTGCCACCAGTTTGTAAATGGACATTTCAAATCAACTTTAAAATTGATGACGAAAGCAGAATTATTTTTTTTCTGAAATTATTTCTGCAAGGGCAAGAAGATAAGAACACATTGTAGAAGGAGGTCACAGGATTGCTGTCTTTTCATGTTTCTAGCAGAAACATAACCACAAACATATTTAATTACTCAACTTTAAAAAGATTTTATGCTAAATAATTCAGAAATATAATCAGTTTAATAAAACCAATTCTATGACAATAGGAACAATAACATCTCAAATCTGCTTGGGCAATTTTTTTTTCAGTGTTAATTTAATTATTTGCAATCTGCTTATATTTCTGTGGTGTCAGGCGTCAAATCTGATGGCCACACATGAAGTTCCAATTAAACTGATTTATTGCCATGCTGATCCACAGGAATCTAGTCAACTAATGGTTAGCACTATTTGGGCACTAGATAAGGGTTAATGGAATTAAAGAGGGGTTGGACTTTGTTTGTAGCAATATAGAAACTCCAGGTTGATTTTTCTTTTGACTCCGCTCTCCCAGGCTCTGCCACTCCTTGTCCCTCATTACCTTCCATACCAGTCGGCCCCCCACTTCTTCCATGGTGTGTTCACAGTTGCCCTCCCCTTCCTGCATGAGATCTTCAGAACTTGAGTTCTCGTAGAAACTTGGCAGAGGAGAAAGTAAAGAAGTTTCCTTCCTCCCCCATGTTCAAACCATACATTGAGCCAGGTAAATGTTTCTGGAAAACATGTAAAGCATTAGTAGATCCAACCTTGCATACTCTTGGGACATGTTCACTATCAAATGGGTAAATATAGTGAAAGCTAAAGAAATCAAGATGCCCTATGGAAATAATATCAAATGTTTGGATGAAGACAATAACTACAAATAGCTGGGCATCCTTTAAGCTGACAACATCAAGTACACTGAAGAAAAAGCTTAGATATGAAGAAAAATAATGTCATGCCCTTTATCCTTGCAGCAATGTTGACAGACTCTACTTACCAAGGAAAATAGGCGGGGGTGGAATATTGCAAGTACATTGTATAGTTGATGAAGAAAATAGGGCATTGGAAGAATATCTGAAGGGCAGTGAAAAAGATGCACTGAAGCTAAACTATTCCAGGAAGGCTTACTAAGAGAGACCAAACTGGCCTACAAGAAAGACCAAATGAAAAGAGACATGGGAAGATAAAGTATTATATGGCCAGTGCATTAAAAGAATAGCCAGCGAAACAGATAATAACAAGAGCTGGCAATGACTAAGAAAAAGCTGAAGAAAGAGAAAGGGGCTAATTTTGGCTGCATGAGATCAAGCCTTAAGAACAAATGCATACAAAGCCAAAATTGAGAAGACAGCAAGCAACAGCAAGTTCCACTTCTGCAAAGAAACTGAACAAATAAATGGACCACTTGATTTTTTTTTTCCATGTCAGAAGCACCAAAGTGCCGGTGACATCATTGTGGCCTGGAGGACACCCAGTTGAGAGCTCCTTTTGTGTCTTTGTGAAGTTGTCCACTGATGTGGTACCCATTAATCCACTCACAGTTGCCTGCTTTTGACTGCTGGGTTGGCAGGAACTAGAGCATTTACCAGAAGCTCATCCCATCCTGAGGCAGCAACAGGTCTCGAACACAAGCCTGCCAATTGTTAGCCCAGTGTTCTAACTAGCCTCATGAGCCACTGTGCTCCGACCACTTGGTTAGCTGCTGCAAGAAGATTGAAAAATTGTATAATGGTATAACAAAGTAGCAACTTTTGCAAGAAATACCATTTGCCTGCAAGCAAGAATTGGTGGGACCATAAAATAGAGAAAGTAATATCATAAAAAATGAGTAAACTAAAGTATTCTGAGACTTTAGAATTCAAACTGACAGGCACCTGCAACATAACATACCAACAATTGTGTTAACAATTATTGATAAGAAAAACAAAAAAATCTGGCTAGTGCATGTGGCACTATATGGAAACAGTAAAATAGAAGAGAAAGAACTGGTGAAGATAACAAAATACAAAGACCAGCAAATTGAAATAGAAATACTTTAGAAAAAGAAAGCAAAGGTAGTGCCAAAAGTACTTAGGTGCAACAATTGGAGCACATCTTGAACACCATTGGCATTGACAAAATCATCATCAATCAATTGCAAAAGTCTGTTTACTGGGAATGGCTTACATCCTGTGATGAAACCTTTAACACCCTCAAACATTCACATCTGCCTTTCTCAGGTCCTTGGGAAGGACACAATAAGTGGATAAAAATGCCAGATCCACTCTGAACATCTTGCTGACTGTGCAAGATTTACTGATTTGCTTATGTGCCATCACATTATTTTTGACTCTTAGTGACCACATAGATGATCTCCAAGATGATCTATTACTAATCTGAACCTTCGGGTTTTTCAATGGTCCTCGTTGCCACTGTAACCGAGTCCATCAACCTTGCTTTTGATCATCCTTTTCTTCTTTTTCCTTCTACTTTTTCCAGCATTATTTCCAGGATTTCTAGACAGCTGGATTTTCACATAATATGTCTGAAGTGGGATAATTTGAACCATGTCATTTGTACCTCAAGTGAGAATTGTGGATTGATTTGCTTCATGATCCATTGGTTTGTTTTCTTGGCTATCCACAATATTTTCAGCAGTCTGAAACCAAGCACCAAAGTTCTTCTTATCCTGCTACTTTAAACTCCTGCTTCCATAGAGCATCAAAGGGAATAACATGGCCTGCACAATTCTGATCGTTGTAGATTTTCCAACGCCTTCATGACTTCTCTACCAAGTGCCAGCCTGCTATAGTTTTTCTTTGTCCAAGAAATGGGATCTTATCAAGGTTAACGGTAAGCATTTAATGAATAGCATGCAAGTCAGAATAAACCCAATTATAAAATGCACTGGTGTTAATAATTGCCTTTTAGGCAGTCAAGGAAGTTAATACACTTTGAAGAAAAAGCAAGAAAAGCTATTATTTTTTAAATGCCTGATTCTTGGTCAGCCAAAGCACCATGAAATCATTATATATAATTGTAGAATATCAGACTGGCATAGCAACCTTAGTAGAATTATTTGCAATGATTTGTGATTTCACTCTTTCACTTGTCAAAACAAGATATTTAGCACCCAGAGACCCTTACAGAAGTTCCTTTTGGGGAAAAAGAAGGAATAAAGCATAATTTGAGGAGTCTATGTGCTCCTCAAATTACCTCAGATGTGTCAAACAAGCGGCCCATGGGCTGGATCCAGCCCATGATAAGCTGTGAAGTTGGCCCATGGGGCCATTCCGGAGACAGTGACCGACCAGCCCCTGCCACTACAGGCCCGTCCACGGCCACCCAGTCAGCCGCAATAACCAGGCCATGCCCACCTCGGCCCCCAAAGGCAAACAAACTCATGATGTGGCCCGTGACAAGATCAAGTTTGACACCCCCTGATTATTAGCTCATTGAATTAACTTTATTTTGCACGGAAACAGCAGGTGTAATTATTCTTTCTATCGTGGGAACCCATCCAAATCCATTTTGTGAAATCAAGAGTACAATGCTTACCCATCCTACAGCATTTGCTATCAAGGAGGAGACTTGGACGCCAAAACTCCAGTAAAACCAGAATCAGTGAGATGAAGTGCTTCAGAATATGAAGGTCCTTTTCAATTTGTACCTCCATCACAGAACAAAAGATGCTTTGTAACATTTTTCTTTTCTCATGTTATTCCTTCATCTCATTCCCAATCCACAAGTGACCAGATTTAATACATCCTCAGAATTTTTCTCTTTTGATGCTATCCACAAATACCCTTAACATTTTTAGACTTTACTACCAATTTACTGTGGAAAAAAGTCAGGTGGCTGCAATCAAGGTTGACTGGGCAGCCCTTCAATTCAGCAGTGGCCCCTTGCTGAAGAAGATTCTTGTATGTTTAGATGTCCCAGAATAGCTATAAAGAAAAGATCCTCTTCTGAATATTTGATCAAGTTTCTATATATCTATAGGAAAAAAATATAAAGTTGGGAAGCTGGTTGTCTACCGTTTCATTATATGTCTAGGAGTATTTTTTAAAAATTTTTTTGAATAAAAGATAGATGTGTAATGAATGTGAGGAAGGAAAGAACATAGCTGATTTTGTTTTAATAGTCAGAGCAGTTTTAAACAATTGAATACTAGGCACCATATTATGGCTATATTAGCATAACCCCCCATTTCATTTTCTTTTGCCTTTTAAATAGTTTTGCTTTTTACATGGTTGCTTTTTGCTTGCATTTATGTTATTGTACAGGATCATATTAATTATATAAATCTTTCTGGAAAAGTAGAGGCATTAAGAATCATTTTTATAAAGAAACAAACTGTTATTATTTTTTGTTAACAGCGTTTTTATTTGCAGTGGTATATTTCACCGCCTTCTACCGCATAGCTCCCAGCGACCGGTAAGATCCCACAGAGTTGGTCTCCTCCGGGTCCCGTCAACTAAACAATGCCGGCTGGCAGATCCGTGGGGGAGGGCCTTCTCTGTGGTTGCCCCAGCTCTCTGGAACCAGTTACCTCCTGAGGTCCGGACCATCCCCACCCTATTGGCCTTCCAAAAAGCGGTGAAGACCTGGCTTTTCCGGCAGGCCTGGGGCAATCTGGTGAGATCCGGCCATGAATGGTATGAATGAGTTTTAATGTTTTTAATTTTTAAATGTTTTTTATTAGGATTTTAAATGTATTGTGAGCCGCCCTGAGTCTTTGGAGAGGGGCGGCATATAAATTGAATTAAATTGAAAATTGAAATTGAAATTCAAGCGAGAAGGGAATGCTATCTGAAAGTCTTGCCACCTCTATCCCTTCTTTGAATTAGCCCTACTTTTGACCTTGGCAGATTCAGAATCAATGTCTCAATGGTTTCTTATTACATTGAGCTTGATTGTATTTAGACTCTCACTAGATGCTTAAGAATGACAGTTGTTACTTGAGGACTCTTTATCAAATAAGTGAACAAATATTGGAAGAACAAAAATAAAGTAAATGCAGGTAGCAATTTTTGAAGTCATATCATCCTAGCAATGGCATCTGACCGAGGCAGTTAAAGTTCTCTATTCATTTGCTCATGTAGCTCTTAAATCTTCCTCTTTGGACATGGACTGGAGTATGTCTTGTTTTTAGCAAGATGAACAAGGTCAGAGAAAGGTCAGTTTCAGGATGCTACTTCTGGCAGAGCCAGAGCAGGGGCAGTTGATGCTTCTCTTGCTACAATTTTCTCTCTGTGTGTGAGTGTGCATGATTGTGATCTGTTGAACTATAATTACTAAAGTCAGACTCTACACAGGTGTTGGTAATGTAATATACAGCTTCCTGCTGGGGTACTAATGGAAACCTGCAGTGAGATTTTTCTTGCTGAAAGGAAGAGAGAGTAGCTGTCTTCCAGGGACTTAACTGATTTATTGTGATCAAACACAAGCCAGTAAATATATTTGAAATTACACATGAGCAACCTATGGCCTTTGGAGTATTCCATAGTTCAGTGCGTTTTGTGAACTTTGAAGAAGGGGTTAATTTGGAAAGCTATAGTTTAATTAACCATGGGTAAGCATGTTATGTCGATATAGCCTTTATTTAGAAATAAATTTAGTTCAGCCACTGATTTTAACAAAGAGCTTTTCCAGGCCACCAATTTCTCCACTTCTCAAGACCTCATAATATATAACCAAACTAAGTTAACATTCTCTTTATTTCCCTCAAATCGTTAGTGGGCTTCAAATATAAGAATTGTGACCCTGTTGGTATTTTTGTGAGCTAGAAATCCTAAAGGAATGGGGACAGAGTGTTAGTGGAATTCATGATGTCTATATTGTTTTATTTGGTTCCTTAGCTGTTACATGTATTTCTGTGTTTTATATAAAATAATGTAAAACACAGCAACACACGTAACATATAATGTTTTAAAACACCCACAACTGCCACATTAAATAAATGAAAGAATACTTAAATGAATGTAATGTTCTCTGTAGCTACTTTTAGACTGGTAGATTTCTATAATCTACATTTAGACAAGAAAAACAAAATGCACAGGTACAGTATATGTGGTACCTTACTCAAGAGTAGTAACCGTGAGAGGGATCTTGGAGTCCTAGTGGACAACCATTTAGATATGAGCTAAATGTGTGTAGCAGCTGCCAAAAAAGCCAACACTGTTCTAGGCTGCATAAACAGAGGGATAAAATCAATATCATATGAAGTGTTAATATCACTTTATAATGCCTTGGTAAGGCCACACTTGGAATACTGCATTCAGTTTTGGTCTCCATGATGTAAAAAAGATGTTGAGATTCTAAAAAGTGTGCAGAAAAGAGCAATAAAGATGATTAGGGGACTGGAGGCTAAAACATATGAAGAAACATATTGCAGGAACTGCGTATGTCTAGTTTAATGAAAAGAAGGACTAGGGGAGACATGATAGCAGGGGGTTGGACTAGAAGACCTCCAAGATTCCTTCCAATTCTGTTATTTTATACTATTCCAAATATAAAGACTTCTGGGGGGGGGGGCAGGGGGAAGGATATAGCAAAAGACTCATGATGATAGCTTCAGTTACCCAATCACAGCTGCATCTAGACTTTTTTTTTTACTCTTCTCCCACAGAAAATCCTGGCTAAGCCTTTTTTGACCTGCACTTTAGATCAGTAACAAAATTCTTTTAATTTTTTTTTGGTTGTGTGTGTGTGTGTGGGGGGAATGTGGAGAAGAAAACTTACCAGGATACCCATATCCAAGTACAGGACAATCCTTGAATTTCAATTATGATGAGAACCAAGATTTCCATTGCTAAGCAAGGTGATTGGTAAGTGGGTCACGTCCAATTTTGCAATTGGACAGTTGTTAAATAAATCACTGCAGTTGTTAAGTGAATCATGCTGTCATTAAGTGAATCCAGCTTACCATGTTGACTTTGCTTGTCTGGAGCTGTCTGGGAAGGTGGCAAATGGCAATCACAAGGGAGGCTGCAACTGTTGTAAATACATGCCAGTTACTAAATGCCTGAATTTTGATCATATGACCACGATGCTGTGACAGTCCTAAGTGTGAGGACCTGTCATAAATCACTTTTTTTCAGTGCTGTTATAACTTAGGATCAGGGGTGAAATCTAGCAGGACAGGTTCTGGAGTACCGGTAGCGGAAATTTTGAGTAGTTCAGAGAACCGGCAAATACCACTTCTGGCTGATCCCAGAGTGGGGTGGGAATGGAAATTTTGCAATATCCTTCCCCCAGGAATGTGGAGGGAATGGGGATTTTGCAGTATCCATCCCCTGGAGTGGGGTGGGAATGGAGATTTTGCAGTATCCTTCCCCTGCCACGCCCACCAAGCCACGCCCACAGAACCGGTAGTAAAAAAATTTGAATTCCACTACTGCTTAGTGGTGGTCACTAAATGAATGTTTCGAAGTCGAGGACTACCTGTGTTTGTCATTTGCTTTTGATTAGTAAACAATATAATAAAACTCTGAGAAATAATCTCCTAAAATTTAAGATTTTGCACAGCTCTAACATATACCATAAATTCACTGGAATTGGGTGGCTAGTAAATTCAAACAATAAATCATTTTGTAGAAGCTGTGCAGGTATGCCTTCCATTTTTACATGCTGTCAGGCCAGAAAGTTTTGTTATTATTACCCTGGGCTCATTCTAGATGCCTGCTTTGAAGTGTGGATTTATGTAGCTTTAATCTTTATTGGGACTCTTCAGGCATAGGTATCCACATAGGCAGTGGTGGGATTCAGCCAGTTCACACCACTTCGGGAGAACCAGTTGTTAAATTTCTGAGCAGTTTGGTGAACTGGTGGTTGGAAGAAATCATTAGGGCAGAGAACCGGTTGTTAAATTACCAATCCCACCACTGCACATAGGCCTGTGGAGTCAAGATAGCCCTAAAGTTAAAAAATGTATTGTTGAGACACCAAGTGCAAGACCTGTGGGTTTAAATCCTGTTAAAAGATTGAATATAAACCATGTACAGGTATTCTTTGACTTACAACCATTCATTTAGTGACCATTCGAAATTATATGGCACTGAAAAAGTGACTTATGATGGTTTTTCACACTTACAACTATTGCAGCATCCCCACAGTCACATGATCAAAATTCATATTTAGGATGGTTACAGTGTTCCAGGGTCATGTGATACCTTGTGCAACCTTCTGACAAGCAAAGTCAATGGGGAAGCCAGATTTGCTTAAGAACTGGGTTACTAGCTTAACAACTGCCATGATTCACTTAACAATTGTAGCAAGAAAGGTTGTAAAATGGGGCAAAATTCATTTAACAATTGTCTCGCTTAGCTACCAAAATTTTGGGCTCAGTTGTGGTCGTAAGTCAAGGACTACCTGTAGTAAGAATACATATGACTGCAGAGCCCAATGATGAAACTATATAGTATCTCCTATTGGTCAGAGGCTAACACAATACAGTAGAACCTCTGATCACAACCATAATTCATTCCATAACTTTGGTCACAACCCGATTTGGTCATGACCCGAACGTAATTTTGGAAATTTGGTGCTTACAAAAAAAATGGCAAGGGAGCAAAAATTGGCCACGAAAAAAAAAAGTGAATTTCTTGGTCGGAACCTGATTTGGTCATGGTCAGAAGCCTTTGTCTACTGTATATGCAGACAATAAAGTTTTGGCATTGTGTGAAAAGCGCCTCTAGGTGAGACATTTTTCAATGAGTTTGAAATACTTCCCAAGCAATGACTAAAATAAGAGCATCTTCTTTTTCACAGACTCAGTAGTTTACTGGTTCATTCACAATCAGTGCTCTGTGCTGGGCCTCTGTCACCATTCTAGGAAATGTACAATTCTGTGATGGGAGAATCCCTGTCAAAGAATTATAAGCATCTTCAGACAGCTACAGCTCCCAGGGCAGTTTTGGAGAAGCTGATGTCCATCAGGCAAAAGTTTTGAGAAATTCCCTATGATACAAAGAATTTATCACCTTTTCACTGAAACTCCCATGCCACCGATTCAGCAAGGCATTATGACACTCAACATGAGAGAAAAATGACACAATTTTCTAAAGCACTTGTTAATATAGGCAACCACTTAAGGGTTCAGGTCAAAAATCTGATTGAGGTTAGGTTAACTCTTAACCTGAGTTTAACGCATAACCGTACTGCATTAAATCCTTCTTAAATTACCAATTTGGTAGACTTTTTTTTATCAAATATAGCATATTGGTTATAATGTAGTACACTAAAATCCTTACTACACTTGCAATTTCCTGGATTAAGTACAGTGAATAGATACGTTATAGATAGTAGTGACGTTTTCTCCGTCCTCATGATTACATATGAAAGGCGTAACGAATCTCTGAAATTCTTGTAAATTTTCTGGAATGTCCCCCATTCAGATACTAAGGAAAAAGAAGAAAAGATGCACCATGGTGTTCTGAGAACAAGTGTACTTGCTTTGCCTCTTATGATTAGTGCTTTCAGAAAAGGAAGTAATGGGCCTTTGCAATACCTCTTACAGAATTCACTGTATAGATTCAATGCCCAGCATTGTAAAAGGACTAACAGGAAAGTAGTTGCCTATTAGACTAATTGCAAAAGAAACTCCAACTCCTGTAAGAATTCTTTATAGAATCAATTACTGTGCAGCATATGTGCACACATTTATATCTTATATGACAAAAAGTGTAATAACAATAACTATGATTTTATGGACTTGTCTATTATTCTTAGCCTATTTAAAACCATTTGTTATACCTATGGAATTTGTTAAGGTTTCTATATTCCTTTTCTCAGTAAGAAGTGTTAACACTATGTCATTAAAGTAGTAATCTTTAAATTTCCAGTTTGTTTCTTTGTAAATATATACATATGTGAACACACACACACAGACATACACACAGGCAGAGAATTCATTGCTCTTACATTCATTATATGCCTTGGATAGATAGAAAGCAGCAGTTTGTGCTGTTGTTTATGTCAACCGTTCGTTTCCAAGAGTTCTACAGACACAAAGCTGGGAGACTAGTGATGTCAAACAGCAAGATTAAAACATGCATGCTATGACCTGAGCTTTACAATGCAGGGATCGGTGTAGGTTAATCTCCTTCACCTCGACGTCTTGGAACTCTAAATGCCAGTATTTCTGGTCAGCATGATTGTCAAAACATTGGCAATCTCCAGGATGCTTTTGAATAATTCCTCCACGTCCCCTTTTCTTGTGGGTTAAAGCATCAAAGATAATAATTTGCATTGAGAAACTGGGGTAAGAGGAAAGAGTAAATGGCCCAATCTTGGGCCTAACTCTTGAATCAGATGTAAAGCAAGGACCGGGACAGGAACATAGCAGTTCACAGAATAGCAGATTGGGAGAATGAATACTGATTTTTCTTGCTGCTTGTATTAAGCTTTCAAATTGCATAGGATATGGCAATGCATTGTCAAAATTTTGAAGCTCCACTATACGTCTGGATTTTTTGTTTAAACTTCTTTTAAATGTGACATTTCCTTTTAGGCATTCTTTTAAAACTAATTTCTTCCCACCATAGAAATTCCTCTTCACTGATGTTCTGATGTATCTGGCACTGTTTTCTATGCTGTGCCAGACATTATAAGTTAGGAGGTTGGGGCGAAATAGAGCTTGTTTCAGCAGATCACAAGGTCAAGAAACATTAATATCTTTTCTTGCTTATCAGCAGCTCCGGTATTATAGTTTGTTGTGCTGGAAGACACAAGAGGGCACTGCGGGCCAGAACAGTCTACCCAAGGAAAAGAGGATGCTACCCTGCATTGGCAATTGTAATGCTGACTTTAAAGTGTAATAAAGGCAGTCTCCAAACAAATCCAGACTGATGGTTGCATTAATTGTCTAGTGTCAGCAGGTTAGAAAATTATGTAGGCAAAAATAGCTGTGCTCGGAGTGGGTAGAAGAATGCCTTACCCAGAACAACTTGTTTCTAGAAAAAGGGAAACAATGGCTCAGGATTACTAGAGTGAGAAAGAAGCAGTTGTTTCACTCCTTTCCGGTATCATTAATAGTGAACATTTAGAGCAGGAAATAATAATTAAGGTTGTTGAACCATTTCATGTAATTGAAATAGTTTTCAATTGCGGAAAAGCAGGATAACTAGCTGAAAGATATTGTTTATTTCCAGAAAATGAATCGAGAAATCCATCTATATTGGTTAATCTTCCTGTATTTTCCTTTAAAATGGTGATTTTAAATTTGACCTTCCTCCAAAGAGTTCAGGAGTATAAAGAATGAGTGTTCTTGTGTCACATGCTATATTCATCTTTATTGTATTTGTGTTTATATTTATTAAAATCAGTTATATAATAAACTAGATAACTCATCATTGGTTGGGTCATCCTTCATTCTAAATATGATATAGGCTGGTGCTGCTTCCCTTCCTCTCACGACCTTACTAGAGCCCAAGTGAAGCTCCCCCCCTCCTTTTCTCCCATGGCAGATTCATAGAATTGTCTGCCATTTTTCTGGGGGGAGTGGGGAATAGAGACCTGTGCATGGGGGACCATACTGCCCCCCACTCTCCATTTCAGTGAATCCCAAAGCATCTCCTTCCAGGAAGGAAGTGGGATCACCAGCAGACAACAAGTCATTCCCTTCCTCTTCCCTCATCACCCACTGCCATTAAGAGATGTCAGTTTTTGGCCTTGGTTACAAAGCACTCAATAGCCACTTACCTTTCAGGATTTGCCACTGGCCAACTAGGACCAGAGAGAGGTGAGAAAGAGGGCAGGGATATGCCTCTCTCAGCTTACCTTGTGCCAGGCAACCTACAGATTTCTGAGAAGGGTAGATGAACATTGCAATTGTATAATCATGGTTAATTATTACGGTACTTCAACAGCCAAGACTTTGTGAATAGGACTGGCATAAAGATAATTGAAATTCCAATTCCACTGGAGTTATGGGTCTGAGATTTTGGATACATTCTTTAAGTTAACCCATTTGAAATAGCTTGATTCAAAAATTGTCCTATGGTGTACTATTTTCCCCAGGGAAGGTTACTCATGGACAGACAACAGGTTTTAGTAATATATAAAATTAATCTTTGGTTTCAGGTGAGAATATTAAGTGCACATCAATATATTTTTGTCATTTAAAGATCCAGCTATTTAGAAATTAGATGCTCTGTATTCACACCAACTTATAAAGATTTTGTTGGGCCTTATATATTGCTAGAAGTCATAGGGCTTCTGTTGCTATCCTATTGCCGTTCCTATCCTGCCTCTCTTTCATCTGTTTCATATTGCTTCGGTCACCTGAATTCTTCTAAGGTAAATGTGTGGCAAAGCCTAATAGCTTTTATATACTTTGTGACAGTTTTACTGAGAGGGTCAGAATAAGGAGGAAAATGCTATTTTAACACTGGTGCTCCTAAACACAGTTCAAGGCTGTTACACTCATGGGCAGGGTTTGACAAGAAGATAACATCACTTAAGTACAGCAGAAAAAAAGATGCTACTAAGGCATATTAGTACTATGGTTAAGTGCAAGTAAAAAGAACCTATATATATATATATATATATATATATATATATATATATATATATAACATGTTATACTTTTCATTGAATGATCATTATCTTTTAAAGTTAGGATGGGGGCAGTAACAGGGGAAAAGAAATTTCAGATGTAAAATGCCCTGCTACATTTAATATCATTTTAGTTACGAGAAAACACTGTTGTATATGTTGAGGTCTCTTAGCATTTCACATTTCACTAGTTTTTAATCTGATGCGGCTTTTATGCTGAGTATTGTTACCTCTTCCTTGGAATTGCTTTTAATGTTTGTAGCATATTAATTTTGCATTTGGTTGTTGATTTTTAGAATATGTTCTATATTGTTCTATACTGGTTTATAACCACATGAGTTGCACTGAGAGTTTTTGTGAACTGAAAGGTGGCTTATAAATATTTAAAACAAAGAGCTATAAAACAGTACAGTACCATTATAATAATATTGAAGGGACAATACATGCAACACAGTTGCATCAGATTCTCAAAATGTTTAGTATAAATGTTATTGCAACAAATAAAACGAAATAATACTGTATACAAATTGAAATCTGAACTTTAATCTTGGTACTCAAGAGTGAGAGATGGGGGGTCTGATGCTTCTGATGTGTGGGGAGTCAATACTCTCACCCCTGTTTAACCTTATTATGGTTATCACCCCCTCTAAATGAGGCACTACCTTGACATGGTGGTGGGTTTGTGTGTTCTGAGGAAGATGAGAGTTGTGCCAGAGGTTCAAACATAATGAACACATCTCATCAGAGGAGCCAGATGAAGAGTGTCACTCCCAAAAACAACATGGTGAAAGGTAATTTATAGAAATCCATAGGGATCAGTTGTCACCTGAATCAACAAAGGATTCATTGGTAAAAGCAATACAATAGTATTATCAATGGTGTGCATTTTGCTATGTGAAATGCCATCATTTAGAAATTGATGATCCACATTCCCATTGGAGATATCAAGTACTTAAATCAGATTTTAGTAATATTCTCTGGGCATATTATACTTTTGTAGATAGACATATGTCTAATAATGAAAAATTAGCACGTAATCAGAGAATCCTAAAATTATTTTCTTATGTTATTTAAAATAAATCAGGAAATGTGTATATTTATAGCTTAATAAATCCTGGACAAAACTGTTAAGCAAAAAGGAACGAATAAGGCAATATTCACCAGTATTCACTGTATATAGTGGTTGTGTGGATGATTGTACAGATTGTGTGGATGATTCCACAGATACCAGGAGTCAAAACTTCCTCCCTCCCTCCCTCCCTCCCTCCTTCCCTCCCTCCTCCCTCCTTCCCTCCCTCCCTCCCTCCCTTTTTTGAACTGTATGTGACTTACAATATTAAAATCAGAAGATTTAAAAACAAAAATATGTACAGTTCTAGTCAAACAGTCTAAAATGTCTTTCTGGTCAACATAATACTACTTATTCCAATTGGGTATTGCTTTTAATATCCATGTACTGATTTATTTATTTAATTTATATCCTGCTTTTATTGTTTTTACATATAACTCAAGTAACAAATACACACTACTATTTTTCCTACAACAACCACCCTATGAGATGAGTTGGGTGTGAGAGAGTGACTGGCCCAAAATCAACAAGCTGGCTTTCATGCCTAAGGCAGGACTAGAAGTCATGGTACCCCAATTTCTAATCTATATTAACCACTAGACCAAACTTTTTATTGCTCTCTGAAAATATAGTAAAAAGTGGGCATTTTGGCTATGTGAGGGGAAGCTGTTCCAAGGAATGGGGTTATCACTGAGTCCAGAGTTCTGAAAATGGCATTCCCTTGGGATTGTCAGCAACCTGGCTTTTTCAGATCTTACTGGATGGACTGATGAAACTTGGAGAAGGATCACAAAGATATTCAGACATCCAGTAGCCATGAGCCATTTCATGAATTTACAACTACAAATGCGCTATGGTTATTGTTATTTGGATACAGAGTTGTGTGGCAAGGAATTCATTCTATAGAGATATCGTTTTGAGCTTGTACAACTGAGATAACTCTCTTCAGAACAAGGATGAATCAGATGCAAAGACAACTTGGTTCTTAAAAAGCATATTTGGACTTTATACTAGTAATTGGGGAGACCACAGCCAACAATGGTTAAATCAGTGGTGGAATTCAAATAATTTAACAACCAATTCACCCAGGATCAGGTTGGCTGTCATGGGAGGCATGGCCCATCCACATCTTCCAGCTCCACTGCACATACAGGATGAACCTCCCATGACGGCTAACCTGGCCCTAGGTGAACCGGTTGTTAAATTACCCTCCCTCCCCCACTATCAAAGTGGATCCTGGGCACTGCACTGCAATGGAGAAATGGGCAGTGGAGTGGCTGGCATGAGGGAAGGAGGAGGAGCAGGGAGAAGAAAGAGGGAAATTGGCCTTCTCCTTCCCTTGTGCTGGCTGCTCCATTGCCCGTTTCTCCATTGCAGCACAGCATAGCAGGATCCACTTTGATAATGGGTGTGTGTGTGTGTTAATTGACAACCGGTTCAGGTGAACTGATGTGAACTGGCTGAATTCCACCACTGGGCTAGATTCATTCCGATTTTGAGACACATTTTCTAAAAATCACTTTATGGGTTTTACACAGCAATTACTTTAAAAATCACACCTTACAGACATCAATGGAGATTGTTCTAAAACCAACATGGCAACATGGAGGCATGCAACTTTTTAAAGTAACCATCTGAGGTTGGTTAGAATTAGTCTTTTCTTTCCTAACACTGATGATGAGATGTTAAAATAGCCATAAATGGAGGTTCCTTTAAGGTTGTATTGCAAACAAATTTTATTACCTTGGATTGGTTGCTGATGAATAAATATACTTCTGTTACAGGCTCAGGAAATTTAATGGGTCTTTCTTTAAAATAACAGATATGACTTTAATGTGAATGGTGGGGATGGGGAGTCCTAGGATCTGGAGACAGTGCCTGGGGAAAAAGTTAATGAACCAGATGGAGGATTATATGGACAATATTTTCCTGGAAGTTGAGGTTCTTCATCTTGTTTTGGAATCAGGATTAAAATTCATTAGTATTCTTAATGTCTGTCCAATGGGCAATTTTCAATGGTCACTTGAATTTTTCCTATGCTGTTATAGAGTTACATTTGCTCAGATGAGCCTGCATTGCCTAGATCTAGCTGAATGTATAAGAACAAGAGCCAAAATTTATAGCAGGCTATAGCTTTGAGCTACATATAGTTGCTGGAGTCCAGAAATGACTTCATTGCCTTGAAAAGCAATCTCATCATCTCTCCTTCTGTATACTGGACACACACATACAATGCTATCTCTATTCATCTTCATAGACCAGAAGTTTAATAGCAGACCCTGATGCAGAAAACTCTTGTTTCCAAGATAGAAACAGATGATAAAAATGATAAATCATTTCCAAAGAGTTATGATAATGGATTATTGATTAATAGAAGAGGGGAAAGAAAACGCAGAACATGATGGAGGTCATAAATCCTGTAAATTAGTTAACCCTTGCTACCCTTAAAAACTCTGAAAACTATATGGTCATTTTAGGAAGAAGCAGAATTCCTTAGGATTAATATTTGGAAACAAAAGGCATTATCGAATTTGAGAATGTTGAATATCTGCCCTTCATCTTAAGTTTTTGAACTGTTTACCCCATGGCATTATTTCAAAAGACACCTCAACATTCAAGAAATTATAAGACTTAAGTAAATTGCAGGACATTGTGTAATGTCTAAAAGTACTCCTGGTTAGTTTAACTGCATTTCATTTAACTAATCATACTTTTCACATAACATTTGTGTCTTCCTCCCAAAATTAAAGATTCAGTTTTGTTCTTTTTCCCATTCTTCTAATGCAAAGTTTGTGTATCCTTATATATCTTGATTTATGTTTGTTCTGTCTGCTAACAAGTGGGATATAGAAATCACTGAATAGTCAATTCCATTGAATTTTAAATACACAGCTTCCTGCTATATTCGATTAATAAAGTTCTGAAATGAATAGTTGCAATGAATCACAAGCTCTGTCTGTCTGTCCATCATCTGTCTATCTTCTTCATCTCTCTCTCTCATCTCTCTTCTTCATCCTTCCTTTCTACCCACCTACCTACCTACCTACCTACCTATCTATCGATCATCTCTATCATCTATCTATCTATCTATCTATCTATCTATCTATCTATCTA